>JARKHS020001351.1:0-193698 GCA_030143305.2 Amblyomma americanum | reverse complement strand
TACAAACATTTGAAGGCCCAACGGGAAGCGAGCGTGAAGGATGTGCGAAACAAGCGTGAAAGCAATCCACTAAGGGTACCTGCGCCCACTTTGAAAGCCATGGGTGCCGTGCGTCCTGTTCGGCAGGAAAGGGAAGATGGACGTTTGTATCTTCAAGGCTTGGGCACCAAAGCGCAAGTGTTACTTCGTGGCAGAATAAGTAGTACTGAAGACGACGGGGACCAGGCCGAGAAGTTCATACATAATAATCGAACGCTATCTCGAGTTTAACAATTGACCACCCCCGCCGCAAATATGGCATTATGCGGCTGGAGAGAAAAAGACGGTCAAGGAGCGGGCGCACAAGAGAAGCGCCAGGCGAACCGCCTTCTCTTCCTTTTCTGGAAGCGGGGAAACAAACTCTCGTTTACTGACCGTACTATTTAGCGCAGTAGTACTGACAGGTGAAAAAGCAAGGGATCCTATTTTTTCTGCCTAGATTTGGCTGCAACAAGTTCTCTCAGCTTAACGCGGGCCTCTAATCGTTCAGAATGTGGTCTCGCGTTCGTAGTGGTCAAAGTGGCTCAGTCCCCAAATAGAAAAAGGTAGCGCAGGTTCCCTGGCGCACCGAGCGAGACACGTGGACCTCCTCCGTTGTCCTTGTTCTCGCTGTCGCCTCTCGCACCAGCTGCACCGCCATGTCACGTGGCACTCTGCGCCTCCACCAAACAGCGCACGCGTCTCTGCTCCCCGCTCCTCCGGCTTCACCTCGACACAGGACGTTTTTTTCTCTAGCGACCCATTTAGTGCTATCGCACTAAAATTCTTGCGGCGGGGTGACAAGTGATGGAATACCTATCGCTAGTCTGCTTTACTTAACGGCGGTTAACGCCATTTCCTAGTCCGTCAAACGCGCTGACCAGAAGGCCTCATACTACGAAGGAATCCTTTGGGAAGGTGTTGGACAACAATATACATCGAATATTTCGCATCGCCCAGGCTCCTGCAGAAAACCAGTGAGAAAATGGTTGTTTAAACAGCAAATGACTGCTTTGTTTGCCAAGCACCGTTGCGGTGAGATGTCTTTCTATAGTTTGTTTCCATAGAAATTTAAAGCGCTATTGATGCTCCCGACGCCTGCCCCTACTTGAAGAAGTGACCCAACGTTTCTGTTTACAATGGTAACGATGGTAACAATGGTCAGATTTGTATTTTTCACGGCCATGCTAGACTGCTTCCATGCCACTGCCTGTATTGCAGAGAATATACAGTGCTTAGTTATCATTGCTAGCTGTGATTTGGCTTCTGCGCTGCGTGATGTCAGAAACATGAAATCGCATCGTGGGTCGGCGTTATAGGAGAAGACCGACGAAGGCTTGAGCTGAGGGTGAGAGCATCAGCAGCTGTGTGCAGAGCAACGAATAGACGAAGCGCTGCGGAGGCAAGTGTAGAGATTACGATTTCCACTACCTGCTGTGGTGGCGTAGCGGGCGTAGCCTTGGCGCGCAAAAGGCGTGCTTGAGAGGCCCCCAAGTTTTACGCTATAGAACTGCCGAGACAAAGGGTTAAGAAAGCGAAGTGAAATGTCGTCGTCGAGCCCCGTCGCTTTCCTGCTGCGGAGTGGCAGCACTTCAGCATTAGCGCGACGTTTATCGTGGCTCGTAAGAGTGTAACGCTATACAAGTGCTGCCAGTATCCCGAACATCTACCCAGATTTACTAGAGGAATTACTTCGCTGAAAACGGGAAATATGAGTCCCTACTTAATAGCATTTCACATCATCATCCTAGGCAGCCTTAGTATAGCCTCCATTTCCGTTACTACAGAGAATCGTGTCTGACGTAGGGCATCATTTAAGTGCTTTGTTGCGGCTGCCAACTAACGGCATAATTCTTCTACAATAAAGTGAACATAACAATAAACCGATAGCCAACATCAATTCCAGCTCGTGAGCAATGTGCAAAGAAATCGCGAACTTTTATTCGAAGGTAACATGTTTGACTTTCGTCCTTTTGTAGGACCGCTTCTATGAGGAACAATTGTTTGGGCGCCATTTGTAGAAGCCCAGAGAAGTGTGGCGGGGTATTGAGAATTGTATATACGCCACATTTCGGTTTGTGCCTGCTATTGTTGCCAAAGGCGACGTGCTCAAGGACGCCAGAAAATAATAGAAGCCTCGCTGCCAAGCTGTAGTGCTTCTTTCTGTGGACTTTTGCTTTTTTGTAATTGATAGCCTATAAAATGCTTGACCAAGGATCGCACGTAAGCTTTCTCAGGAATTCTTTTGGCGATTAGTTTGCCTCTTGGACTACTGCCGAGAAGTCTTTATTTTTTGTTTCTAACAACATTTGTTACCGCCACATACGCGCGGCCTTATAGCTTTTTGTGCGCTACTTAAAATGCTACGAGAGCGATGTCGAACTTTCGTGATCAAGCGTGGTTGTGTCTACCATGCACAATATTGCAAGTGTTGTAGTTGCCTTTTGCTGAATGTTCACTGCTGTCTGTAAATTGTGCGTGGCAGTCAGAGATAGCATTTATAAGTAGTTATATTCTTTCAGTGAACCCGTCCGTACAATAAAGAGCTTGTACGAGAACTACGCTAGCCTGTCACTCTCTACACCACGGAACTCAGTGTCCGCGGCTTTCCTCACGGCCACTTGACGCGACTATTTTATTGTTCTCTTAACTGAAATAGAGACTTCTATCTCAGGCTCTCAAATTGAAATCACAGCCACGTTTTTCTGAAGTGGAGGTTCTCGCACTTCTACGCTTTAGGTTTTGGTTTTGCAGTGCTCATATATTTAATTTCATTGTGCTTAGGTATTCTTTCATTACCTCTGTTCTCGGCGCGTGGGTTAGTTTAAGAATTTGCTGGTTTTAAGAAATATGTTACTTGGAACGACCTCCGGCGGCGATGCTCACCTGGTGCTGAAGGAACGTGCTAAAAATAAGTAACTGTTGTTCAATAAAAATTTGACAACAGAAGAACCGAACGAAGCTAGGCAGCAGGCCGGATAGTGAAGAGGCGCTTTGAGGAAAGCGTTGTGCGCAAAAGTGAATAAATAACATCACTCGGCGCTTAGCTTTTGACCTGCTTCACTGCTGAATTTTCCTCTTCTGAACAGCAGAGTCGACTGTGCCGCTTTGTGTTATGACGGAGTGCTTTTACTGTCTTTTCTTGTCCAAGTTTTACTCTCCAACTTTGTGGTCTACCTGTTGCTGTTTCTAACCAGCGTCTCAGCCACAGCGGCGTATAAAACCTGACGACAATGGCTGTGTGGGATTCGAAGGCTTAGAATGCGGCGGGAGTTTGCCGGGACAAGTTTTTAATGTTTCGCTTGTACAAAAATTCCGCCAGCGTTACACTTTTGCAGCTGCGTTTTCTCAGAGGCAACACAATGACCATTGAAGTCTGGGTTTTGATCTTTCTGTTTTTTTTGTAGTTTCAACGTAGAAATGTAGGCCAGAGATTTAAGGCATGCGCAGCTTCTATACTGTGGGCGGCGAAATTTCAAAAGAGGAATAAGCCGCGCTAGTTGGTACATTCTTTGCACAAAAAACGGCGGATATTTGTTGGCTTCACCTTCAAAAATGAAGGATAACCAGTGGCGCAGCTATGTTTAAAATGTTCTGCTAGAAGCTGCAACGCAGCTTAGAAGTTTCCACTGTGAATTCAAAATCGCAGGTAAAGTAGTTGAAGCCATGTAATATAAGTACCCGAAAAGGTTGTTACACAGTATCGGTATAGGGCGAGAGGGCACCTGTGTACTACCATTATTCCTGTTTAAGAGCTTGATTCAACTGATAAGAACAACCTGCTTGTCAGCTATACTGCATCATCGGGAGGCTGTCATGAGTACTCTGTTAGTATTCTCCCATTTTTGTTTTGTGTGTACGTTGCTTTAGCTCATTACAGATTCTGCATTCTGCGTTTCTGTTCTAATTGGCTGGCAGGAACGCCTATTATGTTGTCTTTTACTTTTCTACGTATCCGGCTAATACTGCATATATCTCGCTTGTGATGGCTACAATTTGCCATGGCGAGAATGCTTTTAGCCACGAAAGGTAAGACTTTTGATTTTTAACGCGACAGTGAGAAAGGCACCTTGTCACAGAAAAGCCGGCGACGTCGTCGACTTCGTTGGCCGTCAGCGAGAAATTTTACGACAAATCTCCTAAGGAGCAACCTAGGGAGCAGGCGGGTGACCTAGGTCATATGGACTTGTGACGTCATCACTACCTCCTCGCCGGATTGGGAGCAGGCTGCCCGCCGTCGAAGGTGGCAGGTAAATTAATTGCTGGTCGCGAAAGGTTGGCGGGAAAGAGGAAACAACGTCTCACAAGCCCTACTGGAGGCAGCGCCTGCCATCTCAGGGCAGTAGAACATCGCTTAACTGCTGCACCACTGCACCAGGAATACAATGAGTGCTCTCACGTATCTATGAATGTACAGTAGGGAACGACAAATTCTGCATATGTGGGCATTAATGTATCAACTCTATCTCATCATACCCTTAAGGCCAAGCTTAGGTGCGGCCTCCAGTTTCCTTTGCTAAGTTTCGGCCCGTCCTTATTGCACCATGGTGTACCACGGCCTAGTTGCTAGTGGTCCATGTGGAATCAAGGATAAGGTCCGCGTCTCAGTGAAGGGATGAATGAAGAACAGTTACTGTTTACTTTCTTGTAAACTGTCTCACTTCTTTGGACAGTAATGCTGCCATTGCTTAATCAATGACTACCTTAGTAACCCGCGATTCGCTGATGGCTTCCTGATGGATTCCCTTTGGTACGTAACTCAGTGAACGAACTGCAAAGCATGCTCAATGATCTAAAATTTCAAAGAAGAACACTTGTCTAAAATTTCTATGCCGAAAACTAAAATATTGTTCGGCAGTCTCGAAAGGAAACAGCAGATCACGATAGGAAGCGAAGTGCAGCAAATAGTAGAGTAATACCTAGGGCAGATAGTGACCGCAGATCCGGACCACGCCAGTAAAATAACAAAGAATAAGAATGAGGTTGGGCGCATTTGGGAGATACTCTCAGATCACGAATGATAGTTGATCGGTATCCCTCAAGAGAAAAGTATGGTACCTTTTCTGACCTATGGGGCAGAAAAATGTGTACGAAAACGGTTGAACTTTATCTGGGGGAAATGCAGCCAACTGTAGAAATAAATCAGATAGATCCAACACTAAGATACAGGAAGAGAGCAGAGTGGGTCAGGAAACAAACGAGTTAATGACATCCTCGTAGAAATCGAGAATAAATGGCCATGGGCATGGATGAAGTTTGAAGGCAAAATAACCACTCGTCTTTAAGTGTAACGGGCTGGATTACAAGAGAAGGCAAGCGCAGCAGGTGACGGCAGAACAGTAGGTGGGCGGATGGGGTTATAAAATATGCGGGGGTAAGGTAGAAGCAGCTGGCAAGGACTGGGGTAGTAGCTGGTTTGGTATGGCGAAGCCTTTATCCTGCTGTGAGTGTAGACCGACTGTTGTTGCCGCTGCTGGTGATGATGGAGACACCACGAATGGGGGAATGAAAGATTGGTAGCTGAGGTCAGCAAATATAATATGTTTAGCGAAAAGTACTGACTATACAGATATCCATTAAATAAAATTAAATCATAATGTGATAAGCATTTCCGAAAAGATATTGAGAGGAAACCGGAAAAGGGTGGGGGGAGCCCAATGCACAGAATATACCAAAATATAGTACTGGCACCTGATCGTCATGTTTCGCATCTTTGTAACCAGTTTGTTTTTCTTGCGAAGTGTAAAGCGAGACGTAAAGACGTAAGCTGCCGACAAGGAGAAAACCGCATCTGAACTAATTTCGGAAAGGCACTGAACTGAATGTCTTTTTGCGCCATAAACTGCGCTCTTGCTGACAGCATTCATGTAGGCGCATGGCTGCTTTGTTACTGAGGCTGCCATTGGGATGTTGTTTGTAATACGCTCTCTTTTTATTGTAAGCATCATTGAGCGCCGTAAGCAAATTGTTCAAGCTTCGCTAATAAAGAGAAGGGCTCGTATTTTATAACATTTATTCGATTTCCTTTAGTCGTGGAGTCAATCATGGGTAGACAGGGAAACAAACAAATACTGAATAAAAGGTACAGGCGGTTAGGACGCGACTCCGCTGCATCTAGCCCCGTCGTATAACGGGGATCAATTCTCGTATTGGTCGAAGAACGGCCGCCCACTCCGTTCTCTAAGGATGTAACGCCTGCAAATCTCATCTGGCATGTCGAACGTGCCATCGACATCCATCATTCTTCAGAGTTCGCACTGGCGCGCCAATGCGGCCTGCGCATGGAGAGCATTTATGCACGAAAACTGCGTCAAGGATATATGCCTGGCGCGATCGTCCCGCATGATGTTATCCTTCACGACATATGAGAGCGGTAGGAGCGACCACTAGCCATTCAGCCAATTAAAGTAGAACAAAATGAATCTTTGTAAAATAAATCTCAGGGTGACGATCGTGTCGCCGTTTGCCGGGCAACACAAGAAGTTTCCAACCTGGCTCGGTGGATCTGCGCCTCGGAGGAGAGAGAGAGAGAGAGAGAGCACTTTAATGAAAAACAGATTTCAGCCAGCGTTAATATTTGCTGGCATGCTACTCTGCGTAGGGCAGCTTATTGGGGAGTTAGGATAGAAGGGCGCTAAAAAATTGTACGGGCATTTGAGTGGGTTCAGCTCAATAGTTCACTGCATGATGGCTTTTGTGGATGAGACCGAAGTCAAGTTCTGCGCACGTACTGCTGGGTGATCAAGTCATCGGGCACATTAGAGTTCGCCTAAAACACCAATACCGCATAAATAGGCAAATAAAAGTATCATTGCACTTCGCCGCGGTCTTTAACAGCATAAAGGATAGATTGCACTATAGATTGCACTGTGAGTGGCACTTGGGTGACGCACTGCATGCGCTGTTCATAGCGCGCACGTTCATTGGTGTATGCTGGACATTCGAAGAGAATATGAAGCAGAGTCTCAATTGAGCCGCAGTTGTCACAACACGGACTGTTCCCTTGCTTGAGACGTATCGTAGACTGTTCGTAAATGCAACGTTAAAACGGACACGATGGTAAATTATTTCTAAATGACGCGAAAGCCCGAGTGGTAGTTTTGATTTGGGATGGGGGTCGATGGAATGGAGAAAGAGGTAAGGATGACTTGGCAAGTTCTAGAGGTGGTTCTTCTCATCCTGTGTGTATCTGTTGGCGAGTTGGGAAGCATCTGGTTTTGGGAAGAAGATGCGCTTGTAGTTAGGACGCTGTAGAGCTTTGCGGGCCGCCTCGTCTGCTCTCTCGTTGGCCAGGATGCCGCAGCGAGCTGGTATTCATTGAAAAATTATGCAATGGCTTTAGCAACAGCCAAGATGTGCAGTATCCACTGTCATGAGAAAATGGCTGGTAATTTGTTCTCTTCAGTTGGTTGGACAAGATTTGTAGCGCTCCTTGCGAGTCCGTTAAGATTACCAAGCGTCGTGGGTTATTATGCAAGATACAGGAGACAGCTTTTTTTGTTCAGTATAGCTCTGCTGTGGTGGACGATGTCCTATGCTGAATGCTCCATGAAGGCATTTGGCCTGATGAGGGCCCATACAAGCCGCATGATGAAGAGTCGTGAGAGGCTGAGCCATCAGTGAAAATATGTGTGTCTTTAGAATAGTGCTCAGCTAAGATCAGAGAATCACCATCATCAGCATCATCATCATCAGCAGCATCATCATAATTTATTGATCCCTTAAGGACCCTTCGCAGGGTATTACATAAGGGGGGCGACGTACGTATGGCAATACAAGAAGAAAGCCAAAGAGGTTGAAAAAAGAGAACAGATCTAGTAAAACATATATATAAACATACAATGAGGGAAATTAGGACAACGAATACAATCAGTAACATCAAATGAGAACACAATTAAAACAGTTACAAAAAATATCAATCGAAAAGAGAAGGGGATTTACAAACGAGTTGCTCAAGCACATCAAACTAAGGGCGAGAAAAGAAATATAGACAAATTTAATGTTCAAAGACAGACGCTAACAGCTCTTTGAATTTGACAGTGCAGCCTGCGACATACCGTTCTTCGCAGTGCTTTTTGAATTTGACAGCGCAGCCTGCGACATACCGTTCTTCGCAGTGACACCTGGCATGAACTGCTTGATTTCAAGGGGTGAAAGTGTCCCAAGAAGAAAAACTCAAACTAGTAGTTTACGTGGCTGACTGATAGTAGGAAGGTGCAATAGCTGCACAGCTTGATCAAAGCCGGAATATCTTTGAGTTATATGGACTCAGTGCGGGAAGTGTTTATTCCCTTCAGGTACAAGACGTAGATGGGTTAGGACCGTTACCTATGCGGCGACGACTTCGAGAGGTAGACATCCTGCTTACGCAACCGTTCCCGAGGTGGAGGAGCTGTTTAGGAGGCCAAGACAAACTCGTCCTCTGATTTCTTGGAGACATCTCCTGTAAAATCGGTACTCTATATCGGAAAAGACCATCATTATGGGCCTTATGAAGGACAACCTTAGAGCAGCAATCGGAGCCCGAATGTGGTCCTGCCATAAATTTGAAGATTTGTGATGCGGCTGCTATTCTCGCTCGGAGTTTTTTTTGCTTGGGCTGTCCAGGAGAGGTTTAGGTCGATGACGATCCGGGTAGCGGGTTCCCACCAAGATGGAGCGAATATTTCATTTTTTTGTGAATGCCACGGCAACCTTTTTTCGACGTAAGATAAAGTCATCAAGGAGCCAAGTACGTGGTTATGTTTAGTGATACTTTCTGAAGACGCCGCTGCGTCACGTGGCGCGATCTGCATTCGCTCCAGATGCAGATATCATCTGCTTACAGCGTGATATGTGCTCCTTGTGGGAGGTTTCACGTTATTTGTATAAAAGTGTTATTGAACAGCCGGGGGGCTGAGCACAGCACCCTGTTGTGCGCCCTCATCTACTGCGTGACACAGCGCTTGGTCGTCTGGGCTACTGATTAAAATTTGTCACTCTTCTCGATAGTTTTAGATCGAATTGCAGAGCTTGCCTCCAAGTCCAAGACTGCCAAAGGCTGCGAGAATGGCATGGTGAAAACCAGAATCAAAAGCAGCGTTGACGTCGAGAAAAACAGCCATCGAGAGGCGCCCAGCATGCACGTTTTCTTCAAGTGTTGTGACGAAGGCAATGACTTTGTAAATTGCAGATCTCTGCTGGCGGAACCCATTCATTTCTTGGTGCTACTCATTGTGGCTTTCAAGAGAATATGCTATGCGTTTGTGGATCATACGCTGCACAAGTTTACCTATACAGGGCAATTAGCCGGAAAGATGAGTAGTTAGTTGGTTGCTTTGCAGGTTTCAAAGTAGGAATAATTTTAGCCAGCTTCCACTCGACAGGTACCTCACCAATAAGCAAGGAAGAGTTATAATATTCTAGAAGGTGAGCCAGCAGTTTTGAGGTATATTTTCAATATCTTCATAGCTGAGCTATTAAACGTGGAGACATTCTCTTGTTTGACTCAGCGATAGGAGTGTTTAGTTCTGTTAATGGGAAAGGTTGATCTATTGCAGGTAAGGCCGCCTGTGGTAAGTACTAGAGACAATTTATGTTTGGTGTTGAAGGCTGTGAAGCCACAGACATTTGTGTTCAAGCAGAAATAGTGCGCCGAAGGGGTGAATCAAGTGAGGAGGCGCGCGCATGCCTCTAACAGTCCGCCAAATTCTGGCAGCCGGTTTTCGTACATCCAATGTTGATCAAACGTTTTGCCACCTTTGTCGACTGAGTTTGTCCAGGCAGAGCCGAATGTGTCTTCATGCCCGACGGGAGCTTAAGGGATCCTCAAGGACTTTCGTGCCCAAAGATTTCATTTCGACACCCCTGCGCATCGCACACAGCCTTTCATATTCTTGATCCTTTAACGGTACTCCGTCACTTTTGGCTGAGATTTGTGTGCTTGATTCCCGGTAGTCAGCTAATGTGGAGACTAATTCCGCGTCCTAGGTCGCAGCTGTAATTCCCCTGCTCACTGCATTCTTGTAGGTAACGTACTTCGTAGACTTTATAACTTTCTTCCTTGGTGACGTCTGCGCAATACCAGCGCATATGAGAATTCGGTTATGATCACTGCCGGATCTGCGCCGGCAGTTCCTTTATTCACGTAGCACTAAGCTTCGATTACAAAATAGAAACTCGCAGTCACTGAGGACTGGAGGGACGGGCAGCGATGGCAGGTCCATTCTACGGGTTCGTTTGGGAATTACCTGGAGCTCTTAGCCATGAACAAGACAAGGTTTATCACAGAGTGGTTGAAGAGAATTGGGTGCCACCCGCGTGTTTCTCTGTACGCAGGAAACTGGGTATGCCAGCTCACAGATTTCTCTACGGTCGCCGTAAAAGTGGCGCCTGTACTTGCGATATCGCTCGTTGGCCATTTCTCTGAAGAAATGCGTATAATGAGTTGGTGTTTGCAGCCATAAAGGTGGTAACTGCGTTGTGGGTGATGTCCATGCCGCACTGCTGCTCGCACCTTGCAGTGTGGGCATATTCGATAACTTTGATGCCCGCGTGTGGAGGCACTTAGGGTACTGTGGCGTAAGCGCGTAAGTCTCATTTGGAGTTCAGATAATGTGACGGTAAAAACAATGACTATATTAGGGGACAATTATGGCCTCCGCCTCAATTGCGTGCACGCAAACAAGTACGCGGGCGGAGTCCACTTAGAGAAGGCAGCGTTTGGTGGCTTTCGAACAGGTTTAAGAGTACCTATTTGATTGCTAGCTAGGAGAAAAGTTTCAAGCTCTGTTTGCTTAGTGTCGACGTCATATACGGTGAGGAGCGCAGATCTGTACACATCTGCGACACGGTAGTGCTAAATAACTCTAATGCGTCCAGCATTCGCTGTTGCTGGTGTCGAAGCCGTTAGGCAGAAAGGTTCTGCCATTTACAGTAGCAATCGTGTTGGAGGACTGCCTATTGTACGCGAGGCTACATTTGTGTGCGGTAACCACGGTACATTTCCCCGCATTGCCTTGCAACTGGGGAGCGCTATTGTCAGGCCTCAGAAGGTAGAAGAAATTGTTTTAGGGAAAACACCGTTAGTAGTAGCAGTAAATTCTTATTCAGCGGTGGATTACTAGGCTACATAAACGGGTCAGCCCGAGAGGGCTTGCGTAGCAGTGTCCGACAGCAAGGAACACTGCATAACACACCCCACTGTCAGGTAAAATCATGAAAAACAAGTGAAGTAAGCCTGTTTGTTGAGTGCAATGCAAAGAGAAACGACGCGGCACTTGTGACCGTCTAAAAAAAGGCTGGGAAAAAATTCCGTACTTGCACGCGCGTCCTCCTCCAGCAGATGCCACTAAAAGTGTGAGACGCTGCGGATAAGGCAAAAAATGGTTTTACTTATGTTCTTCCTTACTTAGGACCTTATTTTAAGTTTTAAAATTTAGTTCTTTGTGCGAAATACGGTCAGGCCCAATAGACGTGTAATCCTCATGCCCGTTTTCCGGAAATTGTTATTAAGCGGACAACAAAATCAGCGACATCCGAAGTAAAAATTTCCCGAATAACTGTTATTCATGGGAAACAAATGTCCTACCGCTTCGCGCGCGACTCAAATTCCTGTATGTCGCGAAGCTGGCAGGTCCCCTACTTGCGGATCATTTAGAACGCTTGGCCAAATCAGCAACGGAGTCGCATTTGGTAGTTGCCATAAACGGCGCCACGAACAAGCGACTACTTGGGGCAAGGACGCCAGATAGTGTCAATTTTAGTGCAGCAGAAGTTGGTGCAGAGTGCAAAGGTGGTGCTGCATAATAAGCTAAAAGGAAGAAAAATGCCATAAATCATGATTTCCATCGTATCTGGCTTCTCGGCAAGGAATGTTACGCGGTTTCAGAAAAAGGAGCTGCACAGGACTTCACTGTACCGGAAGTGGGAACATTACACACCAACGAATGACGGTGAGAAAGCCGCCAAGGAAGCCGAACTCGCAGCTACTGCTGAATAAACGCGAGTAAACTGTGCAGAGCGTTAAGTTGCAGGAGCATTGAGGGACACCGTGTGATCCCGATAAAAGAAGACAAAGACTGAAGGTGGCCTCCTACTAAGGCGGTGAAACAGTCTGGAAGAAAAACCGCGCTGACCAGAAGCGGGTGGACGTGGTGGCACGTTCTATAGTCCAGGACGCTATCTATGATCCGTGTTTTGTTTCGATACACCAACCCCTTAATGCATTTCATATTTGCAATCAACACCATTTGTTTCATAAAGTGCATTTTTTCTATCAAGAGTACGTGATTAGTGCTATGTGCGCCAATTATTCTGTACAAATCTCGCCTCGGAGAATAAATTAAAAATGCAACTAAGGTATATTCGATGATTACTTACCGAATGAGTTTAAAAATGCAAGTGCATGTAGTATGTACTTAAAACTTTTCTGATTTTTGCCTTGTTTATTACTGTGTGAAACGTCGGAGTATTTTGTAGCAAGTATCTTCTGTATTTCATGGTGTCACTGCTAAAACGGGTCAAGATTTAAGAGCAAAAACAATTTTTTGTAAAATAGAAATCAAATGAATATCGTTAAGAGACACATAAAGTACCGGCTAGTATTATTTCTTTTCGCCTACTTTGATAATCAGTTGACATTATTTATTTTCCTTTTAAACATGACTCTGAATCTTAAGGTGTGCCTAGGAAAGTTGTCGAGAGCCATCAAAATGGTCCGACCCAGGTGCTTCAGACGAGTTACCCAAAATTAAAAGCCCGTGAAATTAAGCAGGAACACAACGTGAGAGCATACTGAGTGGGCCAGAATGCACCGCGATTAGAGCATTCTGATCTACGACTTCGTAAAGCCCTACCAACTTCGCTAGAATAACTGCCAGAAGGAGCGAATCTGGCATCAATTTACGAAGTCGCTATGCACAGGGCATAAGAAGTACTCTCTCACGGTTGCTTTTTTAACTTCACAGGATTACAGCTTTGCTGAACAAAAGGGCTACGCTAAGGCTACCTCGTCGTATGCGCCTGGCTCGACTGATTTTGATTACTGTCGACAACTTTCATATTCACACCTGAGAAATTAAAACCACATCTAAAGTTTAATACTTCATGGAAACTAAATGCTAAAGTAAGCAGGACGAAAAAAATATTAGTTGTTACCTTACTACTCTCCTAACGACATTCACTTGAATTTAAGTCAGAAGTATGGTTTGAATTTATTCTAATGGTGGTTCATTTTATCTAGAAAATACGTATGTCTAATACGTATGGGCGCTATATGTAGATTTAATTAGCGTGGAGCCCACATATTTTCAATCTTATGCGCTTTTTTTTCAAGAAGGTATGACAGAGCCTTGTTCTAAAGTATTAGTATCACCTGTCAAATATATCTACAGGAAAATGCGTGGTATTTTAGCTCTCATTCACGCATGAAAAAAATGTGCCAGAAGCTTCCTTAGTTTTCGAAGTGCAGTGCTCGACAAATATTTATTGGCTTGTTACAGAATTTCGCCATCTGCCTTGAGTTCTGTGGAGAATTACAGTGCGCTGCATCTGCCCTGCTTGCAGGCATCTGAAAGAAGAAAAAATAGCACGAAAACATTGGTTGAGAGAGCCGGCAGTATGAACTTCAGGAGAAAACAACAGCACTTTTCCACCATTGAATAACAGAAACAGAAGATATATCCGCAAATTCAAGCTTTTTTTTCTTTTTTCTAGTCTGAAAAGACGCATGGAAAGATGGATCAGTAGTGAGCACGCAATTATTAATAGTTCACTGGAAAGACGGTTCATGGGAAACGAAAATCACAAATTAAAAATTCAATCGGCGTCATGTGTTCGAAGCGCCACTTTGTGGAATGTTCCTGTGCCTAATTTAAGATGCCCCAAAAATTAACGCTTTCAAACTGGAGTGTATTCCTGCCACACGTTTCTTTGCGTCTCTGCGGAGAAAAAACAATTTAACCAGCGTCTTAAAACACCTGCTTTGAGAGGCAGGCTGAAACACACGTGGAGTAGTACTTTAACAGTTGCTATGTGCGAGCACAGCAATTTTTTTAACTTTCATAGCATCTTTAGTCGGTTCATGGTAAGAGTACTGTCAGGCGCTCGCACATGGGTGCTGGAGCTTTTAAAAATATCATGAGATGTTAATGCTCACTAGAGCGATATCATAGCGGCATGCATCTGCGCCCGGAAAGCCCTTTGCAGTTTGAGTCTCTAGGCGCGTTCGTTACTGCTCTTGTTTCATGCTGAGCAAGTATATCACTGTGAGTGCAGGAGAGGCTCCGTGCATTTATGTTTGGTGTATACAACAGCAGCAATGTCGAAGACAGCTGTGTCCAGAGCTGCAATTTCATTTCCTCGAACCAAAGAGGTTCAACTTTGCGAGGGTAGTATCAACTTTTTCTGAGGTTGGAATCACTTTGGGGACTAGTATTAAGGTCTTACAGCCAGGACAAATCACCAGTATTCAGCAGAAAATAGGGCAGGTTGAGGCAGCGTAAAGACGATTTGTTTACGCTACAGTTAAATACGAATATGTACGCTCAGGCATACAAGCTAACTTCACTCGCGCTGCAGGGGGCGTGGTCGATACCAAGCTTAGAAATTCAATTTCATGAAAAATTAAATTGTAGACATGGGTGCGTTGACATGACATACTCAAAAACCACCTCGCGTATTGAGTGAGCAGCTAATGAAGCAAATGAAGCGACCACTGATAATGAAGCATCATGAAGTGACCAGCGCAAAGTGAGACACACACACTAGCACCAATAACGAGACATACCTAGCGTTGTGTTCTCGTTCATCGTCCGACTCTGTGTTCCTCAGATTGCGGTGGTCAATTCATAAACTGGAATGTTCTTGTGAATACAACGCTAGCTGGCCTCCTGAGTCACGAGATAAGTGAAGTTCTAGCTTACATTTTTAACATGTCAATATCTTCAAGAATTTTTCCGGAGGTCTTAAAAACTGCGCGAGTGACACCAATCCACAAAGACGGCGCAAAGTGTGTAGTCTCAAATTACCGACCAGTATCTGTATTAAATATATTCTCAAAGCTTTTTGAAAGTGTGATATTTGACAGGCTGTGGTCATTTTTCGTTGAACACGATGTGATCACAAACTGCCAATATGGCTTAAAAAAAAAATAAGTCGGCCGAACAAGTCCTTTTCAGTATTAAAGACAAAATAATTGAAAACATTGAAAAACAACACGTTACACTCGGACTTTTTTTCGACTTTATAAAGGCTTTCGACTCAATTGATCATAAAAGGCTATTACAAAAATTATAAATCTACGGGATACGTGGCATTGCTGGTGATTTAATGAGAAGTTAATTAACGAATCAAAGCCAATTTGTTCAGGCAAACTCTATTTCTTCTGACATTTTGCCTTTAACAAAAGGTGTACCTCAGGGATCAAAACTGGGCCCACTATTGTTCCTTATATACGTAAATGACATTGTACGAATACCTGACTCCCCAGACATAGCAATGTATGCCGATGATACCAATGTATTTTTTTACATCCAATGACATTTGCGAACTTGCTTTAAGCGCAAATACTTTTCTAAATCGTCTGTCAGAATGGCTGAGCAAAAACAGCCTAGAACTCAAAACAGCAAAAACAACATACATTTTATTCAGGCCTCGTAACAAAAACATGCATACTGACATTAACTTATATTTTAATGACACGGAAATATACCTGCGTTAAGGAACAAAAATTATTAGGTGTACGGTTTGATGAACATTTATCGTGGAGTTGACATATACGCAGGTTATCTAATGATATTTATAAATCCGTAGGTATTATTAAAAGAATAGCCCACCTAATTCCTCTTTGGCTTCAACAACAGTTATTCAGTGCCCTTGTTTATTCAAAGCTTTGCTATGGGATCTTGGTATGGCGAACAACAACAACAACGAACTACAACAAGCAAATTTTTTTTACAAAAACGCATTCTTCGTATATACAGCAATTACCATGGTCGTAATGCAGATATTCCAACCATTTCATTATTCCAGCGTTATTCACTTCTACGCGCCGACAAAATTTATTATAAGAAACTTCTGCTTACAGTACACAAACAGAAATTATTCTCTAAAACATTCAATACAGATACATCTCGGCACCTTCTACGGCGAAACATCTGACACAAGCCGAAAACAAGAACAAATAATGGAAAGCAGAAATTTTTATATAAGTCAACTGAAATAATAAACAAGGTTGAGGAACTGTTAGACTTTAGCGCTCCATTGGGTACTTTCAAAAGAGAGTTAACCGCATTGCTACTAGCCGAGGTTGTTTTCTTTTCTTGATTAATGTCATTCGGTTCCATTTCTGTTTGTTTGTATGTGCGTACATCCGTTCACAAAATGAATATATACAGTGCAGTTGTGCTATGTGTGCATTGTGGCTGTGTAGTGCGTATTACAAGTGCAGTATGTTTGTACGTGTGTAAATTCTGTACTTTTGCCTTTTATATGCATTTCCTTCTCTTATCACTGCTGTCGAAACTGTTTACTGTAGGGGGCTGGGACCTATCGTCAGGTCATTGGTACCTTTAGTCCCACTCTCCACTCGCTATGACGAGGAAATAAAGTTCATTCATTCATTCATGTTCAGAGAAATGAGGATTGGGTAGATATCACGATTGTATTTCCAGAACGGTGTAAATAAAGAATGAGGCTCTTTATTAAACAACGGGCATCCAATGAGTAGAATTACACATTACAACAAGGCGGTGCGTCCCTTAGTTTTGCTATCGTTCTTTTTCCGCCACGTGCGGGTTATATGGCCCTCCATTGACTGAGATCTGACATTCTAGTCAATTTGCTGGCTCCTTGTTGGATAGTCATGGGCATGGTGCGAAGATGTGAGACCTTTGTTCTTATGTTATACACTTCACCACCTTTTAAGCACACTTTAAAGGCTTAATTATTAACAGCATTCCATTTATTTTTACAATGCGCACAAGCTCTGTGCCATTGGTTTACTTAAAGAAGTCCATTGCAGCATATAACTATTAAATCGTCCGTTATCAATCAGGACCAATGATGATTCAGTCAGGTAGTTTTCCCCTTTACAGCGGATATTCGTTCTAATGTTAGGTCTAGAGGAAAAAGGGAATCTTTACTGGTATCCAGAGAATTCCACATATTGTTAGAGAAATTAGATAATACTTTTCAGGCTTGAATGTGTTTTTCAGTTCGTGATGATGACGGTCACATAGTGCATAAACGTGGCTACAAATGACAGAAAGTGAGGAGAGAATCGAGCACTATAGGTAACTGCCGTTTCTTGTGATCACCTTTGAGCCTTCTTAGACTAAGATATTTGCTACCACTGCTAATGCGTAAAGATGAGGCAAATACGGCGATGAGCTCTGAAACTCGAAGTGCTATCCAAAACCAACAGCCCGTTCACATTTAGCTGTCTTGATGGTTGGTAAACTATTTGTGTTAACGCACAACAACCGTGAAGATGCTAAAGGTTAAGTGGTGTCCCGGGCATTATGAGAACGACAATAAGCGGGTTCCATATCGCGTCTTCTCTTGCTCTCTCCAATATATCGCCGCGTTTCCAGGTTCGCATTTGCACTAAGCGCAAATACGCAAATGTGCTGCTCTTCCCGATGACGGATTTCCTCTAGCGCCGCTGCATGAGTTATATACGAACGACAGTGTCAACCACCTTAACTGCATGATCGCGGGGGAAACGTTTCTTGGGCGGCCTATACGACGCTCCTACCTGCACTTTACTTTGATCTCTAGTTCCCTAAATTCGGCTTTGCACCTATACGACGGACTTTCCATTTGGGAATTATATACGTTCATCATATTGAGCTTACAGTAGCCTGAGATAAATATGTCACACAGGAGATACCTAATATGTCAACCTTTGATATTCGTGCTTCATTTGTCTTCATGAAAAATTTTAACTGAAAAAACCTTGAGACATGATTCTCTGGGATTTTTTAGTACTTCTGTGATTTTTTAGTTGTTCTGTATCAGAACGCTGCCTTCACGTCTCTGCAGTTTTCTGGTAATTTGTGCTATAATCTGGAAGGCGCCGCTCCCTTTTTTGCCACGGCGATGGAAGTGGAGGCTGCTGGGCCTCTATTGGAACCCGGTGGGTCGGCAGCAGCCGCCCAGAGGAAGCGCCTGCACCGCCAGAGTGGCTCGAGCAGCCAGGGCACTGTTGTGTACTCGGTGCCCAGTGAAGACTCCTCGTCCTCTGCCGACGACGGTTTCATACCGGTTGTTGGCAAGAAGTCCAAGCGCAGACTGCGTAGACAAGCCGATTCGTCCTCATCGAGCACGTCAACGGTGTCCACATCAAGAACGCCAACGATCATCACGGCGCGAAGTTCCTCGGCGCATACAGCCTTGTTTGTGCCGTTGAACTCAACGGACAACTTGAACCTTCTGAACAGGCAAGCCATCTCTGTTTATCTGGAGAGCCTCGTACCAGGAGGCATTAAAGATCTCAGAATCAACCCGTTCAAAAACGTCATTTCCATTGATGTGATGGAGCGAAGTGCACTAGAGAGTTTAACCGCAATCACCAAACTGGGCAACATCAGTGTACGCCCCCTCATTCTCCAGGACAGCGGCACTACGGCTGGCGTAATCTACAACGTCGACATCACCATCAGTGACGCAGATTTACCCATGTTGATCAAGCCGGCAACCAACGGCATTTCCATCATTCAAGTTCAACGGTTAGGAAGATCTACATGCATCAAGCTGGCCTTCAAGGGTGACTGCATACAATCGTACGTGAAGGTTGGACACTTTCGTGATCCAGTTCGACCTTTTGTGCCTAAGCCACTTCAATGCAGGAAGTGCATGAGGATCCGCCACGTGAGCGGCGTCTGCATCACCTCCATCGTGTGCCCGCGATGCTCCGAGTCACACAGCGGTGACGTTTGCCGCGCGACTACCTTGAAGTGCGCCAACTGCCATGGCCCTTATGACTCTTGCTCGAAAGACTGCCCCCGCCTCAAGACCGAGCGGGCGGTACTGAAGCAAATGGTGCGAGACCATTCTACGCACAAAGAAGCCGCCGCAAAGGTGCGGCGACGTCGTTCGCGCCGCCGGAGGTCGGCAAAGAAAGCAGTCACATTTGAGAAGAATGCCCCAAACGCATCTGCAGCTTGTCCGCCTCCACCAAAATCCGTACCAAAACAAGGGAGCCCGGCGCATGGCGAGGCTGGACCTGTTGCCTCAGATTCAACTTGGCCACCACTGCGAAAGCGTTCTACGCCTACAGGGTCAGGGATGTTGGCGCACTCAGGGCAGTGTGCAGCGCCTACGACTGATCCAGCCAACAGGCACGATCAAGGTCATGGCCCAGACATGCAGGTGATTGCAATGATAACGTCACTAATGAATGCCATGCGTGCTCTGCTTTCCAGCCTACGCACGCCAGCAGCAAAAAGCGCACTTCAAGTGCTGGACGCGCTACATCCAGTTCTTGCGGCTCTACAGTAGAAGGCATCATGGCTCCTTCGGACCTGTCTTTTCAAAAGAAAGTCAAGCAAGCTTTCATTTTCCAATGGAATGCTCGTGGACTCCAGTCCCGGATTTCCGATTTACGTCACTACGTCTACGAGAATCACTTCCCCATTCTTGTGATTTGTGAACCGAAGACCGCGGCAATTTTGCGAATATCCGGTGACGAGGTATTTGCATCACCCACGCGAAACAGATCCCGCAAATTCATCGTCTACATTCGACGTGCACTTACATATGTGCAGCATTCAGTTCCTTTGAACGAAGACAATCAGTACGTTTGCCTGACAGTGAAGAGCCGAGACCTGACGTTTCCGTTACTGGCGGTGTACTTGGCGCCATCAAGTCGTTTCGAAGCCAGAAGGTTGAGTGGTTTGATGGAAGCTACACCTGCTCCGTGGGTCATTATGGGTGACTTCAATGCTCATCACACCTTGTGGGGAGGCGTTAGGATGGACGTTAGGGGAAGACAGCTTGTGGCCTTCGCCTCTGACCATGACCTCCAGTGCCTTAATGACGGATGCCCTACCTATATTCGAGGTGTGACTTATAGCAGCTGCTTGGATTTGACTTTCATTTCACAGTGCCTTACCAACAGCGTCCGGTGGTTTTCGGATGTAGAAACCCATGGCAGCGACCATATCCCAACCTATCTGATTATTACCGGCCATTCTAAATTTTCCCCAGCCACGTGTAGGCAGCGCATTGACTGGACCGTTTTTAAATTACTTATGGAGGCTGCTTGCACAGAGGGCTTCTCTACCGGTCTTGAACAAAACATTAAGGAGGCCATGGAACACGCCACCTGCCCATTTAACCCTGTCGCTAAATACACCAATTTTGACTTCGAATTGCAGCGACTACGATCACAACGGCGCAGGGCAGAGCGCAGATACCGACGCACAAAGTCGCGCCTAGATCTAAGAGATGCTAGGCGCATACAGAAGAAGATTCAGCGCAGAATTCAGGCACTACAAACACAATGCTGGAGGACATTTTGCCAAACACTTGATCCACGGAAGCCTTTGTCACGCGTTTGGAGCGTAATTCGGGGTCTTCGCACGTACCCTCAACAGCGCTACCCGTTCAAATCCGTAGCGCTCCACCAAAGGCGCAGTATGGTTGAGGTAGCCGAAGATTTCTGCGCAAGAATAACAGGCCCTCCGAATTCAGGCGCAACGCTGCACTGCAACAATGTTCCACCCTCAAGGGATTCTCGGATGGATGCACTATTCTCCATGGAAGAACTTGATGCTGCGCTTGCTTTTTGTAGAAGGTCATCATCACCAGGGCCCGATGGTGTGACGTACTCCGCAATTGCCAACCTTGGCCAAGAAGCTCGACGGGCTCTTTTGGACACTTACAACAAGTCATGGACTGCTGGCATAGTTCCTCATGATTGGAAGACCAGTCGTCTGGTTCCACTTCTTAAACCGGGGAAATCACCGCTCGACCTTTCGTCATACCGTCCAATTGCACTCGCCAGCTGCGTCGGCAAAGTCATGGAAAGAATGCTGCTCACACGCGTGGAATGGTACTTGGAGCGATATCAGATTTATCCAACCTTCATGTCTGGGTTCCGACGGGGCCGCTCTTCTATCGACAGCGTGGTTGACCTTGTAACGTCGGTGCAACACAGCAAAAGTTTGGAAAGATTGACCGTGGCATTGTTTTTGGATATGAAGGGCGCGTACGACAACGTAACGCATCAGGCCATTTTGGACGCAATGGAAGCTGCTGAGATCGGAGGCCGCACGTTCAGCTGGATACGGAGCTATTTATTAGAGAGGTCGTTTTTGGTCCTGATTGCGGACGGACCAACGTCCTTACACCGAAATTCGCGCGGAGTCCCTCAGGGTGGAGTGCTGAGCCCAGTTCTCTTCAACCTTGCTCTCATCGGCCTGGTCGACGTATTGCCTCAATCTGCTCAGATCTCTGTATATGCAGATGACATCTGTATTTGGGCATCAGGGGTGACCCGTCCTCAAGTTCGTGCAAGACTTCAAAAGGCGGCATAGATATTGACATCTTATCTTCGATTGCAGGGCCTGAACATTTCGACCGAAAAGTGTTCACTTGTGGCGTTCACACGCAAAATAATGTCACGCTACACCATTTGCTTTAATGGTGAAGCCATTCCCTATGAGAGAAGCCACAGATTCCTTGGTGTTGTCATCGACAGGAACCTCTCGTGGAGTCCACATGTCTACGACATGAGAAAGAGACTAATTGCTATTGTCCACGTCCTCTCCTTCCTCGGGGGAAAGTCCTGGGGCGCATCAGTGCGCTCTATGCTGCAACTGTGCCGTTCCCTATTTCTGGGCTACATGCGGTACAGTCTTCCGATATTCAGTTCCATTAGAAAGACAAATATCAAGACTCTTCAAAGTGCGCAAGCGCAAGCTCTCCGTATCTGCCTTGGACTGCCTAAATGTGCATCAACAGCATCAACTGTTCTTGTTGCCCGGGAACATCCTGTTACTACATACATTGCTGTTGACACCATTAGAACACATATTCGGCACCTCACACGGGTTCCCTGTCATCACCTCGCAACACTCCCAATAATTAGGCCGCGTACTGCATTCGCCAAAGTCATTGAAGCTCATCGCGCATATCTTCCATCGGAGTTCACCCCTGCGTCAAGACCGTGCTCACCCTTATGGAGTCTTCATGAACCTCGAGTTCACCTCTATATTTCTGGAATTACGAAGAAAGCTGGTGTATCACTACCCGCTCTCAAACAACTGACATTGAATCACCTGCATTCTTACCACAGCCACCGCATACATGTTTACACAGATGGATCAGTTCACTCGACCAGTTTTGCGGGGTCGGTGGTGATACCGGCCAGATCCATCTTCATGAAAGTGAAGACGACCTATCCAACATCTTCAACTGGTGCGCAACTCGCAGCCTTACGGGCTGCGGTAGAGTTCATCAGTCAAGAACCTCCACATGACTGGACGGTTTTCACCGACTCTAAAGCAGCCCTTCAAGCCCTGCAAGCTGCGCTACGCCGCGGGTCGCATGAACAACTTGTTGCTGAGATCCGTCTGCTGTACCACGGCACCGTTTCCAAAGGTCATGACATCATTTTTCAATGGCTGCCAGGACACTGTGGTATTAACGGTAATCACCCAGCCGATGCAGCTGCGCGGTCGGCTCACAACGACGGACTTACAGTGAGGATCCCAATATCAAGACCTGACGCAGCGTGTGGGCTTCGCCCTTTGGCGCTGGAGCTCACACATTTAGCGTGGAACACGGAAGAGTTTTGCAACCTCCGCCTCAAGGCACTGGACCCTGAACTGCGCCTTCGTCTTCCACGTAACTTAGCACGTCGCGACGCAACATTGTTATGCCGTTTATGGATCGGCGTTGCTTTTACCAACCACTATGCTTTCCGGATAGGGATGGCCGACAATCCTACCTGTGAAAGCTGCGGTTGTGAGGAGACCATCGCTCATCTTCTCTGTGAGTGCCCTGCATTTGTGAGTGCAAGACATAAACTGTGTTGTCCCCTGGACCGCCTCGATCCTCGCCCATTAACAGAGCAAAAGATCCTCGGTCCGTGGCCACAGCAGTCGACTGCCCTCAAGGCATACAAGGCACTCTTTGCCTACTTCAGAGCGACTGGATTGAGTGAGAAATTGTGACAGCGTGGTGCGTGTGTGCGTGTGTTATGCCTTTTCCCCTTCTCTCTTCCTCCTTTTAGCCCCCTAATCCCTCTTCCCCAGTGCAGGGTAGCCAACCGGAACCCCTTTCTGGTTAACATCCCTGTCTATCCCTCCTCCTCTTTATCTATTTATCTTATCCAAAGGTGTATTCGGTGGTAAACTGTACATATGGGTAGCGGGAAGAAATGAAAGCGGAGACACTTGCAAAGATCAGTATTTAGACAATTCCTGAAATTCCTCTTTCTTTAACTCTTGGGAAAGCATATATTATGATGAGATAAAAAGATGGCCGCTAAAGCACAACAGCAAGGAAAGAAATAAGGAGGAAAACACGGGGAGAGTTTCAGCAATTTTACACACTGCTGGAGGAAAAATGCGCCCAAATTGAGATTTTTAAGATCCAAGTAGGTGAAATATTGGTTACGGCATCGAAAATGACAACGGCGTTTTCCCATTAAGTCCGTGCTGCCGGTCCAAAACAAGAGAAACGGTAAATATTTCCTTTAGCTCAAAATCGAGTTTCGCGTTTGGTAATTTCAATCACAGCTGAGAAATATTTTGGAAGCACCAATATTATTTCAACACTAAAACCGTATGAGCGTCTTTCATAATCGAGACGGTAATATTCGCTATAAAGTTGCAATGCTGGAAGCCACGAGCTGCATCAAAGTCTTTGCCGTATAGCTTTAGTGAATGCCAACCAATATTGTGCATTTAGAGCATGTATAATACTAAAAACGTCCAGCATCTGTCAATCTAAGAACAGAACGAAAACTTAAAGACCTCTAAATGAGATGTAGAGAGGCTGCATGAATACTTTTTATCAATTTATATTGTAGCGATAACCTAAGTGACCCGAGTGGATTTGTACTCTATTATTAAATCTCTTGTTAAACAAAAGCGATAAGCAGTGCAAGCTTTTAAAAAACCGATGTTTTCATAGTGGCTTCGAATCTCGACTCCTCCACGTTCAGATTAGGAGGATAGGACTAGACAAACAGGCACTCGCAGGTGCATCCTGGTCTTTTAGTTTATTGTGCGATGCTAGGTTATTCCAGTCAATTCTACAACCACGTATTAATCGTTTAGTAAAGGTAGGAGGGTGAAATTATGTGCGTTTAGCGTTGTATAAGAGATCGAGGTGCGGGAAATTGGTGTCGAGCGAGTGGACGGCATCATTATGACGCAACGGATAATGGTAGAGTTTATAAATGCGTTACAACCTCAATAGCTGCGATGACGGTAGAACTTATCTAACAGGGCATGGGCTGTTAATATGATCATGCGGTATTGGCGGATCTGCGCCGTGGTCTGCTTCGGTGGCTCGGTGGCTTTCGCGCTAGGAAGTTGATCCGAAGCTCACGGTATCGAAGCCTAACCGAGAAGGCCGCATTTTGATGGAGGTGGAACGCAAAAAGCCTGTCTGCTGTACATTGTCAGCACATGACGGAGAATCCCGGGCTCAATAAATGAATCAGAAGCTCTCAATTACGGCGTTCTTCATTGCCAATGTGTCGAATTGGGTTATTAAGTACTACCAATACCAAAATCTAGCAGCACGCTTTTGAAAGAATTTTATCTCTCATTTACGACGTACGCTTTATCCGGATCCCAGACGGCTGACGCGTACTCGATTTTTGGACGTAATAGTAATAAAATGGGCTACGTTTTTTAGTTGAGTTAGTGTGTTTGAGATTAGGTTCTACAAGATCTGTGGAGGGTTTAGCGGGTCGCAAAATTTGGCTAAAGTAATACTTTATGTTCGCCTGAAGTTGAAGTCAGCGATACTTTTAAGTAGCAGGCAGCTGGACCAAACAGTTATAAAGAGTGTAATATGTCTTAGTACACCATTAACAACCAGTGAACGGGAGTAAATGTGTTTCAGATATATTAGGTATCACGAAAGTGAAAAGAAGCCTTAGTAAAGTTTGCCAGCTCATATCGAAGCTGCTATTGTTTTAAAACGTCTAGAGCAATGAATCTTGTAATAGCGGAAACTACGTTGCCGCGTAGACGGATTCTGGAAGGAAGATGAGCGGCACCGGAGTTGACGCTATTCCAGGAAAAGCCTTCAAAGAAAGCAACGACGTTCCGTTATCCCGGTCACTAGAAAACTATTTGAATCTTTGAAAGAATGTTCGAATAGTTTAGAATAATTTAGAACTTGCACCATTGAGTTCGCTACGGGAAATGAATAAAGGCATATTTCATTCCTTATTCAGAAGATTTAAATATTCGCACTCCTATTATTTACAATTCAAGAATGCGACTGCATAATTTCGCTTTTATCTAAGGCTTTTAGCAAATGAGTATTTATCCTAAGTGATGTTTATTCTGCTTAAATATTACATGAAAATAATTGCACGCTTTTAGTACTTTAGGCGTTTGCTGTATATTTTATCATTATAACGAGATGAGAATGCTAAGTATTATTCTTGCATCTGCCGGCCAAACAAGCACCTAGAAGAGAATAATAAGACTGATGTGGAATTTCAATTGAAATGTTCTAGTCGCAGCCAAGTCCCGCACTGTTGAACAATAATTTTGAATATTGGAATATTGTAAAGTAGTGCTATGGAATTATTGAAGGCAATGTTCCGGTCTTCCAATGAGTAGCAAAATCTGTGTTTTATAGTGTTTTCACCTTTTGCATTGAGCACTTAAGGCTGCCATATAAAACCGATGGGGAAATCTTTAGACGAAAGCAAAAACGTCAATAGCAAAACAAATGCGACTGCCCACGGGAGATCAGCGGATACATTGATTGTTGTAATTAGATTTTACGGTCTGTCAAAAAATTGCGTTCATAAAATATTTGCCGTTGAAAAATGCTTCTGTACGGAATTCCTGGGAATGAAGCGCAAGTGTTATGCTGATGGTTGGATGGAAGGTATATTAAAGTCTGTAAACACATACGAGTAGTGAGAAGGTTGCTGTGCACTAATCTATTTTGGCATATTTCATCGGGTTTATTTCATTGCGCATTGAAAATCCAGCAATTTAACATTCGATCTTTTTGATAATCATTCAGTAGAGAACGAGTTTTTCGTTGTCGAATTCTAATTTACAAAGAAGAAAAATACTAGCGGTAAGCTTATCGGCTTAGCACTGCAATCAGCGAAAACTGTTACAGCTTTAGTAGAGCCACTTTACCCTGGATTTTACCATGAAACCTAAATTCAAAACAGCAAGGGAAAGCCTAGGCGTGGTCATGAGAAAAAACGAAATTCGATCTGTCCGCCTGTCGCCTCACACTTGTTCTCTCTCTCTCCCATCTCCTACTTGCCCTCTCCGTCTTCTCCACTAAACGTGGAGAGGAGATCTTTCTCTCTCCGCTTTGCCACCTGGCAACCATGGCAGGTGGCCGCCACCTGCCATGCTTTGCAGGTGGCAAAGGAATTCAGTTGCATTAAATCAACTGAAATTAAGGCCGAGTTGAATACTTAACCTAATACAAATAATTTTCGTGAGCAATTAGTCTTACAGTTGATGGTGTAATTTACAAGGTTGAGTGAAGGCTATACGGCTACTCTAAACCTGTAATAGCGTTTGCAGTAAAAAATAGCGCTTTACTGGCAGCGAGGAGTAATGACTCGGCGAGATTTTTTTTTTTACTTTTTCAGTCCCAAACCGGAACTCTAATTTTTCGTTGTCAGTGTTCCTAAAGGCAAATATCGGCCCGTGTATGTACTTCCGAAAAGAAATGTTTTGTTACCGTATTATGTTGCCACTATTGTTACTACCATGGCCTACAAGTTTTATTGCTTACATCTTGTTTTGCCGCATTTTAATACCTCCTTTGTTGTTGGGCTGTACGCCTTGAATTTTTCCTTCCTTAATCTTGCTCACCTTGCCCTTGCTGGATTTGTTTTCTTCCTTATATACACATTTTGATGATTCTGCATGCTGCTTTCACTTTCGTGCTAAAGGCTTTCGTGTTATCTTATACTGCGGCACAAGCGTAGCTATCACTCAACAAAAACAGCAGTCTTGATTCCGGAAGCCTCCGCGCCGGCATCGCCACCTGCCACCCACCTCCGCACCGCGGCCCGCACACATACCGCAACCGTCTATCGAACTCTCAACACTATCTTTAGCCACCTTCACGCTCCAGAGGCACCAATCTCGTCACGCGACGTCAACTGTCCGAAGCAGTGTATGGATGGATGGATGGATGGATGGATGGATGGATGGATGGATGGATGGATGGATGGATGGATGGATGGATGGATGGATGGATGGATGGATGGACGGACGGACGGACGGACGGACGGATGGACGGATGGATGGATGGATGGATGGATGAATGGATGGATGGATGGATGGATGGATGGATGGATGGACGGACGGACGGACGGATGGACGGACGGATGGATGGATGGATGGATGGATGGATGGATGGATGGATGGATGGATGGATGGATGGATGGATGGATGGATGGATGGATGGATGGATTGACGGACGGACGGACGGACGGACGGACGGACGGACGGACGGACGGACGGACGGACGGATGGATAGATGGATGGATGGATGGATGGATGGATGGACGGATGGATGGATGGATGGATGGATGGATGGATGGATGGATGGATGGATGGATGGATGAATGGATGGATGAATGGATGGATGGATGGATGGATGGATGGATGGATGGATGGATGGATGGATGGATGGATGGATGGACGGACGGACGGACGGACGGACGGACGGACGGACGGATGGATGGATGGATGGATGGATGGATGGATGGATGGATGGATGGATGGACGGACGGACGGACGGACGGACGGACGGACGGACGGATGGACGGACGGACGGACGGACGGACTGACGGACGGATGGATGGATGGATGGATGGATGGATGGATGGATGGATGGATGGATGGATGGATGGATGGAAAGGAGGTAGGAGCGTTCCCTTTGAAGCGCGGTGATGGAAGTTGCCACAATTGTCAGATTTTTTTTCCTTTATTTTTGTTTAACTGTGTTGTAAGTTATTAAAATTCGCCATTTTCTTTAAGTACGTCTTCCTGCACTTTTAACCTTATGTCACCTCTGTGCTTTTCAGCCACCAATTCTCCAATCGCTTTTTGCTAATTTCAATTACAGATTTATTTGCATGACAATTGTTATCTCTAAACCCTAGGTCCTCAGGAAGAGTGGCTGTGCCTGCATCGACATCGGGATGGATACTATCACATTTGAGTATGAGGTGGTCTATTGTTTCTACAGATTTACCACACCCAGCACAAGTGTCATCTTGTTCGTTAAATTTCATTTGAAGCTGCGCGTTCTAAGACACCCTTACCTATATTCAATGAGTATGGCACTGCCTCTTCAGTTAATAAAAAACGCTGCCTTCCTGATCTGCGTTTTCAAGTATCGATATAGTTCTACACTATACACCTTTCCATCGAATCTATCAAATATTTACCTTACGCAGTTTTAACTTGTCGTTTAATGCTTTTTCTTTTTCTGTCCTTGTGTCTCGCATACTTGCGGTTAGCTTCCTAGTTATTTTCAGCCGGTGTGAGTCAGCACTCTTTGTGTACAAGTATTTAAATACCTTAGCTGTCCACCTGTTATCGCCCAAATTCCTCGCGCGTTCTTCGTACAGTATTTTACTCTGAGATTCCCGTGCTTCGAGCGATGCCCAGCCCACATCCCCCTGTACTGCCTTTAAGGTTTTCGCCTTGTCTTGCCATGATTGGAGTGTTGTCCAACCTGAGATTTTGATTAAGGGCTGTTAGAAAAAACACATATCCCTATAAACAAATACGCCATCTAAAGCTGTGATAAAGCAAAATTGTAAAAATGGTTGCATTAGTTTGACTGGCTATTCTTCTTAACTTGATTCACAGGCAAAAAGTGCGAAAATGCGCACTTGAAGCACTCTTAAAGAATACTTCTTTACAATGATCAACATCATCTTCATTATCGTAATGATCATAATTTCTGACCGTATTTCTGGAGCCCTATGCAGAGACAAAATGCCGCATGCAGCATACAGACCGAAGTACACTGTACAAAATTGAGAGGTTTAGAACCGTGCGCCGCAGTAGTGTTTTCCACTAGTATTCCTAAATTGCATCTGACAATAAACACACGCGTAAGCACAAGCTCTTTTTCGATCACCTAAAATTTCTTCGGGTTGGCTTGCCTATTTTTTGGACATCCAAAGCTGAAGTAGCGGTGCGTACTTAGCTATTTGGTGTGCATTCGTATCATAATTTTGAATTTCTTGGTGAGACAGTGAAATTGAAATTATGTAAGGAAGTTAAATAGAGAGGACGGAAAATCCTAAGCTGTGATCACTTGGCAAGACACACCAGAACATGGTTCTTACCTTCACGTCCGACTTCACATGGGCAGAAATCGGTGTAATATCCACCTTTAACTTGAGCATCGGCGCACTTCTTCTTAGGCTTAGCAAAAGGGCGGCAACTTCGACGCTTCTCTCTCTGCACGCAACACAATTCCTCCGCACATTCCGCGGTGTTCGAGCAAGACTGGCCTTGCCTTCGCTTCTGAAGCTGAATATGGAAAGAAACGAGTGATAAACTTATGTAACTGGCGATAACAATTCCATGCGGCCAGCTAAATTATGCAACGCAAGCTGGTTAAGCAATGCGTTTGGGGCGTAAACATAAATTGGCATAAACATGACTAAGTCAGAAGTTTAATTAAACCGCAAATGTATTCTGGTCAAACCAAACCGTTTGTTCTGAGCGGTTGATTTATTTTAAATATTATGGAATGCAAAAGAACACGCTGATGCTGTGACGAAACTATTTTGAAGCGATAGATTGCAGAGGCAAAATTAGAGCAAGTTACAGTCTGCTACGCGGTAGCAGTATGTACAGAAACAGTATATTTTCACGAAGTTGTTACTGCAATCCGCGGAGCAAAACGACAGCAAAACTGATGTCTAAACAAAACTGTCTATTTGGGCTGACTTGCGCCCCCAATGGACTCAATCACTCGGCGTTGGCGTAGCAACAAGCGTGCTCGGCGGTCGTAATACGGAATGGCCGCCGCTGTCGGCCGTGCGCAATTTAGAGCTGATAGCGAACTGGAACAATCTGGAACAACGTAGAATCAGCTCTGCCTTGATGCGATCAATCGAGACAAATCTGTTAGCGTGTTGCATCGCAAACAAACTGACAAAGCAGCGTGCCGGGAGCTTTGAAGAATGAACAAACACTGCAAAGACTCGCTGCAGTATACATCGGTTTTTAAGTTATAGTTAATGCGATAACAAAACTTGAAAAGGAAGTCAAAATAAAGCAGTAATAAACTGTTAAATACCTCTTCAGTTCTTAGTACCGTCCAGGTTAAGTGCCAAAATCAAAATATATTCCTACGTTCGAGGTATATGGATTGCTCAAGTGGATGGAGGACATTAGCTCCGGCTCAGTAAATGAGGTACTTTTATTAAGACATTTCTGGAAGCTCCGTACATCATGTGCAGCACGCAAATCTGCAGTATACGATGGAAGATGCGTTATATACTCATTGTAGGTTCGACGCTCCGCAGGGCAGCCGTAAAAGGATCTTGTGTAATCTAGGAAGAGTTATCAGTCGTGTAGCCGAATGCCCTCTTTTCGTCTTAGCAGCCAACCTCATCTCATGCGTCTCATCGGGAGAGGAGTAAAAATTACTTCAACCTGAGTGTTAGGGCGATTGATAATCTCCAACTCTGTAGTTCATGAAATGATTGAGAAAAACATGGCGACATAAGTTTGATGACAATTTTTGGAGTAGTAACATCATGGTGAGCCAACCTATTGTTGGAACTTATATTATTGCCTTTGGGCGCAGCGTTTATTGCTTTCTGTCCGTTTGAGTTCTTGCATCCTAATTATGCCTTCTTTGCGCTCATCAGAATGCGTGGTCATATACATGCTCGCTACTACCATCGACAGCGTGCTGAGCTGAAGACTTTATCCCGCGTTTTGTGATCCTGTGTACTGCGCTGGATTGCTTTCGGGAATATGTCCCGCTGATGCGTCTTCAAGGATGAATAGCTTGCGGTTCATAACGTTGACTTTAAAGTCCAAAGTCAATAGAAAACACCACAGGCGAACAATGATTGAATTCGGCGAGAGTGAACTTGACGTTCTCCTTCACCTCCGCAGCCGCCGCGGTGGCTGAGTGGTTATGGCGCTCGGCTGCCGGCCCGAAAGACGCGGGTCCGATCCCGGCCGCGGCGGTGGAATTTCTATGGAGGCGAAATTCTAGAGGCCCGTGTACTGTGCAACGTCAGTGCACGTTAAAGAACCCCAGGTGGTCGAAATTTCCGGAGCCCTTCACTACGGCGTCTCTGATAGCCTGAGCTGCTTTGGGACGTTAAACCCCAATAAACCTTTCTTCACCCCCGTTAACTTCCACAGCATAAATTTTCCCAGTAGTACATGGTCAACAGTATTCCTTGAAGTTTCCCCGCAGACCAAGTGGACACACAATGCACTCCGATTATAAATCAGCTATCAGAGCCATTAAAACGGGTAACCTTCCATCTCATCTTCGCGATGAACTTACGGAGGCACTGGCTTAACTCCCCGCAATCCCAGCTTAGATTAGGTCGGCTCCTGACAATGCCGGTATTGCAGGCAACACGGTGACAGAACACGTCGCCAACTATACTTTACACCGGTAACCTGTGGTTTCCTGGCCATACCCGTCGTATGCGCTGGAGACCCTTCAATATTGGGAGCTAATGAACGTATACTGCAGTGACATTTGAGAAAATATACAAGATATTCCATCACCCAAACCTTTGTACCACCGGAGGGCACTCGGCTCCCCTGGTTATAGCACCCTGCACCTCACGCATGCGAGACGGGCTCTCAGACAATTAGTCCACCATTGCGGCGATAAGGGAATGTTGCGTTGGGGCAACTGTCAGCAGTGATTGGTTATTCAAGATATACACGGTGCCCCAGCAAGGGTTTAAAAATTTGCCGAGTTACTTTAAGACGCAACCAAATTCAAGTTCGCGGCTATTGTACGGTGCATGTATCCTGCTTAACTGCATAGTTGGAACCAACTTGGAAAACGGACTTAGGCAAAATTTCTTTTTAAAAATTTGTTGAATGGTCCCCCACAGATTCGATGGAGCAGTTCCCAACTTTCCGTCTATTACATATTAGATTTTTCCGCTCACTGTAGGCGCCCGCGAAGCACAAAAGTACCGCGTGACACATCCGCTTGCGCGTCGCGAGTGCAGTGGTCTCGGACTCACCACCAACAAACGAACAGATAATTTAGCCGTGTTTGCTGCCACTCCAAAGGCGACACGGCAGCGACGCAAAAGCTGGCTGTGCGATTTACTCCAGCGCAAAGCGATAAGTGCCGTGTTTGTTTGTCGCTACCATGAAGTGTCGCCAGGCAAGCATACAGCCTTTGAAGCGGCAGCACACCAGGCTAAATTATCTGTTCGCTTGTAGGCGGAATGTTTGAGAGCACTGCAATCACGACGCGCAAGTGGGTATCTCACGTGATATTTTTTTTTATTTCGCAGGCATCTACAGTGAGCTGAAAAAAAAACTAAAATGTAATATATGTAGAGTTAGGAAATGTTCAGTCAGACGTTTTGCGGATCGTTCTGCAACTATCTGACTGGAAGTTTTTGCACACGTTCGCTGCTTGCAAAGTTGGTTAACTAACCTCGACTAATTATGAAATTTAGAAGAATACAAAACTATTGTGATTTGTTCCATACCATTTGCATTTAGTCGCTTCGTCTCAGAGTGCCTCCGCATATTTTTAAACCCTGGCCAAAATTAGTTGGGACGCCTTTTAAATTTTGGGCATTCAAATCAATCTTGTGTGAACCTAATTGTCGCCGTTGTTAAATTATTAGGAGACCATGAAAGCACTGAGGAGACAGACATACGCATGAAGTACTTCGGCCACCCTTTATAAAACCTTTTCTCGTCAGGATTGTCAGGATCCTGTGTACAACGACTTAGAGGTATTGTGCAGAGAGAAACCAGCCACGAGGACAAGTGCAGCAAGTTTCCTGAAGAGCAGTCTACATAATGAGGACAACTGGCATTGGATCAAAACTTACATCGCCGTGGTATCGTCAACGAAAGAACATTTTCTCTCATGTACAGTCATTGTCAAAAATATACAGCCCAACGGGTTTGTTCCAACTCGTGTAGAAGTGCTCTTTAGCACATTTAACGGTCCTAAGCTTGAGATGGTTGAGAGCTTGAGTTCATCTTGCCTTCGTGAGATTAGGGTCCCTGAGAATGCAAGAGAAGCCCTGCTGCAGGGCTCAGAAGCAGACCTCTCGGGCTGTGTACTTTTGAAAAAGACTGCACTCGTAAACTATGAAGTGATGAAGGAGCGATGAAGTAAATGCATGAAATAGCGCTGATATTATTACGCATGTTTGGAAATGGTTTATGCGGACGCTATTGTCGTCTCACATAAGGTCTAAAAGAATTCGAAAGAATGTTGCGAGACCTGTTTAAGTATCTGAGAAATATTTGCAAATTTAGGAACGTTTTCTGGCGGGAATAAGATTTACTGGTAGAAGTGTAAACAACTGCCTTGCCCGTTGGTACAAAATATTCAGTCCTAACCATCTACGTGCTAGAATTTCTTGTCTACCAATAGTATCATTTTTTTGCGGTAGTTTAAGTGCAGTTTCGGGAGCGCAGTTCCAAACGACAGCGATGAGAGGCAAGAATGAACAATTTCACAGAAGGAAGACATCCTAGTTTGTTAGAGTAGTGTTGTTCGCTGCGTAAGTGAAAAATTGCGGTGTTTGTGACTCACCGTTCCCCCGCTACCATGTGTTGAGTTCCTTTGTGGGCCATAGGGATTTAAAATATCTGTTTGCTCCACTTGTTGACTGATCACTTGTTCAAAAGCAACAATCACGAAGAGCGCCACGGCCAGGGCTAGTGTCACGTGATGCATTTTTGGAAGCAAACTGACGCTCCAGAAGGATGAACTAGGCCGGACATAAGGGCGGTTGATTCGATAACCTTTTATACCGTTCATCTAGCACCGAGAAAAAAAAAATATATGCGCTCAGAATGTTTTTTTCTATGGCGTCAAAAAATGTGACACGACGAGAACGTGACAATGCCATCAATACTGCCACCCGCATTTTGTTGCTCAAGGCAATAAGTTTTTTTTTCCTTAAACAAGACTGACGTCAAGAATGCGTCGGACCAAGATATAACAACTCGTCCATATATTGCACTTGATGCAGTTCTATGAACAATAGCATGACAGTTTTAAAGGCGGTAACCTTCTGTTAAGGATAATTGGAAAGCCATAATAACAAGAAGTTTTATTTCGCAAGAAATCATCTCATGATACATGGACATGAATATAGTCGGCAACATATAAGACAGAAACAATTAAAAAGAAACGCGCGCCGCTTTTAATAGTGCTTTACTTTAAGTAACAGCCACTAACAAGCACATGGGCTCAAGCCACAACAAAGAACAATTCTTCATTTTCTGTTACTTTTACGTCATAATTTTGATGTCAGAGAGTGCGATGCTGGGCTAGTAATTTGGCCGAGACACGACGAAACGTTGTTCTTCAGAGCTTGTCTGAGCCCACACGCGTACTTTCTACCGGCGAGTTGCTGCAGTTGTCATGTGATCTCATAAGGTCAAATGACAATATTGTTAAAGTTAATGAAGTCAGTATCCGTTCTTCCTTGCAGCGGTATGCTGGTGGTGGTCCTGCAGGAGCTCGCTCATTTTGTGACCTAAACCTCGGGTGGCCATTAACAACCGGCATGTGCACTTCTGGCTTCCTTGGCTCTTATTTTTTTATTTATAATACTCCCGGACAGTATGGGTGCTCTTTGAGTTCGAAGAAAGAGTAAAGCCGTCTGATCCCCGACATTGTACGTAAGCACTAACAAGGCAGTGTTCATCAGCCTTTCCAAAGAAGGCATTAGTCAGCGGTTTTGCTTTTGCAGCAATTTCCCAGAAACACTGAGTTTGCTCTCGCAGTGATTTCCAGGAAATTTGGAAATGAGTGAGTTGTCTTCGAAAATTGTAAAAACTTTTAATCTTATATATCACGTCGGTAAATATAGAAAAAGTATATTTCAGCAATGTCGCTTGAAATCTCTCGTTATTAGGCTTGCATGGCAGATGCTGTCATTTCAGGCCAATGCCATTTTGTGCAGCATGTTCGAGTTTAATTGACTTTTTCTGTGTACTTTCATAAAACAAAATGGTCTCAGATCTTTCAGAGATGAGATCTCATCGTGAGAGCAGCCTGGAGAAAGATTGCATAAACCTCTCCAGCCCATGCAGACTGACTTGGATGTTAGCCAATCGTCTATGCTATACTTTACTGACAGCGGCGTGCGCTATAGAACGCTCATCTTTTCGAGATACGAAATAAAGCGACCGTTGCACCACTAAAGTCCATTTTGTAAATGCACAGACATGAAAAGGATAAAATCGCTAAAAAGTGTTTGGTAATGTGGGCTCCCTAATTCATATCTGTTTTCAAACACGTCATTTTTTCAATGGGTATCCTTGAAGAACTTAATAGACCTTTAGAGGCTTCTGGATGAAACATGGGCTTACTCGACACAGGCTGAGATTTGTAACACCCCGGTGATTCACAAAAATCATTTAAACACAGTAGAAAAAACGCATAACTTGGCTGTTGTTACATGACCGACTGACCAGCTCATAGCATTTAGCTTATTCGACCTGAAGTAGAGCTTACTCTGCAGATAGATTGCTGGAAATGATCTGGTACTTTTATCTCATACGCCTCCTGTTTAGCATGTCAAAGAAGCTCTATGTGACAGGGGCAAAGTGTCGCTGGCCTACCTGCCTTCAATTCAGGACGGCCCACACGCACCTGCCGTTTTTAATTCTGAAGTTATATAGAGCTACCTGGCCAAAAAAGAAATAAGAGTTGATTGGTTCGCGGATAACTACACTAGGTCTTGAGTAAGGTTCCTAACGGCACCGTTTTATTAGTTAGTTCTTTCTTGAAGGAATATGATATAGATGGGCAATAATAAAAGCTATGGTGCTATTTTTTTTTTGCTTTTTGAAAGTAGCGCTGAACGCTGCTGTGAATATTTCACAGGTTGTTCAAACACACGGGCATTAGTGATATAACTGCGATGCAATGATGAAGGCGGTCTTCATTTTCAAGAGAAAACTTCTTGTTTCATGAGTGATGAGGGCGTTTCTATTCTCAGAAGATATAGATGAGTTATCTGCCGCAAACCTTGCTACGGCAAGCACATAAAAAAAAAGAGGGGACCGGGGCGAATTCAGCATGAACGGCAGAGTGAACTCAATGTACGCAAACACATGCTTTGCGCTCATATAGTGCGCCCTATTTTGTGTTTCTGACATTCACCGCGGCCTGCTAGCTTTATACAGTTTTTCGAGACATGAGAATCGAACCACAATTCATGCGAATGTTCATGCGTGGGATGCTATTGTTTCTAGCGCTAATCCACACGCAGGTGACACTACGGTGCTCCCTAATAATACGGCATTCGCGCGCTCTATGAACGAATGGTGACGTCTGCAGTAGAGACAAAAGATGCAATTTTATGTCACGGGAAGCTTTCTCTCTCTCTCTCTCACACACACACACACACACACACACACACACACACACACACACACACACACACACACACACACACACACACACACACACACACACACACACACACACACACACACACACACACACACACACACACACACACACACACACCACACACACACACACACACACACACACACACACACACACACACACTCTTGCAGCATTAGTGTCATTGCAGAAGAGAGGGGCTATGAAAAAATTTTTTGAATCTTTGGTTAATTGAGAGTTTTAATACGGAATAACATAAGCGCATGTTTTTGCCTAAATGGTTTCCTTAGCCAATGAAAATTGCTATCCGAGCCAACATCGGTACAGTATTGGGGCCTACGCAGATGACTTTATCTCTAAGGTAGAATTGAGCGCCTTAGCTCTTTTGCTGTCCCAATAGAACAGTGATGAGCCTCACATGCTTATACTACAAGCCGTAACAAATTTTAAAGAAAACTGCCGTTTGAAAAGTCCTATTGATAAACTAAATTTCCGTCGATTGCTTGTGGCGAACCACAAAGTACTCACTAGTACAGGAAATTGACAACGCGCCTAACTGAAATATACTTTCTCGGATACATCCGGTGGCTCTCCCCATGGCGAGAATGTTTGTTATTCAGTGCGACGAAGCAAGCCTTTGGCAGCGGTTCGCAACAAAATGTCTCGTGATGTCTTCTGTAAAACACCTGGATATCACAGCAATGAAAGTTGTTTTCTTTTTTTCCTTGTTTAAGAGGCCACGAAACGAAAGAAGTGAAAAGCACGCATCAGACAGCAAAGAATTTTTTTTTTATTTCCATGAAGTTCGGCATAATTCATGGAAAGGCCGTGTTTTATCCTGTCCTTTTCGCCGTTTGTGTCCGTTCTCGTGTTTCGTGCTGAGTATCATGGCTATGCGAAGGTACGGGGTGATATTTTTAACTAATACAGATCTTTTTTTAAACTGTAAGATGTTTGTCAGTACGGTCTGTTGATCTCAATTCTGCATAATGGCGGACATTACGTACCTCATATGAATCAATAATTAGGGGATTAATTAACTTAAATTTCCTACTACCCATTTTATATTTATTTTAGAGGGAAAGTTATATTGATGGCCATCAACATCGTATGTAGGCAATGTTTTTAAATTTTCTTAATTGGCAAGCTGGTTCGTAATATTGAACATAAAAACACGCGTTTGAAAGCTTGTTGTCTTTCCCGTATTACTTAACTGTAAATGGCGTTGCTGCTAGTGGTGTCGCCGTCGAGAACAATTTACTTCTACATCATCAAATACACCAACTGCGCATGTATTTGATGCATAAAGAGTTTGAGAGAACAGAATACATACATGTAACACGAGAAAGCCAAATAAATGAGCTATAAATGCGTGCTTTGACGTTCGATATTTCGAACCACCTTAGTGACTGAGAAAATTTAGAAATACAGTTCGCCTTTGGTGTTAACGGCCATCAAGTTCATAATATAAACTTTCCGCATAAAATAAAAAAAATTAAGAAGTTTATTGCTTGACTTTCGTTAATTGTTTAATATTTGATCCGTATGATATACTTCATGTCCGCCTTGCTGTACAATCCAGCTCATCAGACTGCACCGATCTGCTTCTAGCACTGTTTAACACAAAAAATTGTGAAGGTTGCGACTTTATCGCAAGGGTCATGGCTAATACACGGAGAAAATTAAATATAATGCGCAAGATTAAGAGACTGTTTTTCTTCTCAAAGAAAGAATTAACGTGGACATTTAAGCTCCACCTATAAGTACATGACGCGACAGCGGTTCCTCTTGCCCATGCAGACACGGACATTCCTTCCTCTTTCACAATCACAATCATGCTGTGAAAGACTACACGACATACTTACAAAACCCTGCTTTAACCAAGGTGTACGAGCGCGCCTGCATGGCCTAGCGGCAGCGTTTATGCCTCGCAGCCCAAGCGCCAGGGGATCAATTCCTCACCACCAATTTTAGTCTCGGCGTAATCCATTTACTTCATATACTTATATGTCCAAAATATATTTTATTTCATTTTGCGAGCTCTGAAAACTTGTTTTATAATTTTCTGTTCATTTTTGAAATCCACCGCACCACGCGTGATGTAGCAACCGGTTCGACTACTCTAGAAAATTCGGTTAGATCAACGACGACGGCAACGTTTACGCTGGCTTTTTTGCAGGGCGATACTGTACATAATGGCGCAGTGGCGGGCAAGCATAGGAGTTTCTTCATGTTGCTTGACTTTCTGCCCTCTCTTAGTGGATATCTAAAAAAAGAACTAAATTACGTCTCAACTATATTTGATAATGAAGGAAGGTAACTTCGAGAGAAATTGAACATATCTTATGTGCGCAATTTTAGACTCTTTTGAGTCGCCGTGCCACTCATGTGCGTTATACCATTGCTGCAAAGAACCCAGTCAGTCGTTCATTTTCACCTGACGTTGATTTTTCTCAGTGCTGTATACGACTGGGGCTGGCAGGATTTGGGATTCAAGAAAGGCTGAACCATGGATACTGTTCACCTTACCCAGCCGATGTTGTAAACCTGGTAGGCCCACCCCACCCCTCATCACCTCGATAACCTCAGGAAACAGGTAGTCATGATAAACGGCGCGAAAGTTGGGGCAAGGACGACGGAAAACACGAGCGCTGACTATCAGCTCGCGATTTTATTTTAGAAGGCGCCAAGAAATGAAATCGCTATTTCATGGAGCTCGTATTCTCCTTCTTCCTTGTCCCACCTGTCGTGCTGTTTCTCAAGATGTTCCCACTCCAACTGACTCAACTGCCATCGTAGTGGGATCTTTATTAAAACCCTGTATTCTTCAAACAAAACTTCTTAATTGAAACTGCTATTAAATTTTCTCTGTCTTAGGTACACACGCGGCAAATCATCTGTTCTTACTGACCGCAAAAATTAATTCGGGAGTGCTTTCGGGAAAGGCGTCCAATAGCCATAGAAGAACTGAATTAATGCAAGAAAATTCCGGATGGCACTTAAGACCTCTTACAAAGTTTGAATGCGAAACCATTGTCTCATCGTGAGCTATGCTGCGAGGCTAATAAAGGATTCCTTCCTTCCCATGACACAAATACGCATTAGCATAGAGTCGTAAGGAAATGCATCCACTGTGTTGACCTTTGGTTGTTCGTTTCATAATTATTTGTTTTTCCTCTCAGTTCCTGTTTTGAGTGTCGAGAAAACAGCTGTGCAAGGATTTAACTTGTATGCTCTTCCCTCCGCCCATGTACCTCTTTGTGTATTCTGGTTTGCTGGGACATCACGTGCCCTAGAAAGTGCGTAAAATTCCTCTCTTGCCGTGTACAAAGCGAAAACAACAAATCGAGACGTTAACCGTTAATACTCGGTTAGAGAAAATTTGAATTTTGTGTTTACGGTACACTGCCGCCATTGTGATGGTCCCGAAACGGTAGAGCATTGTTTCACCAATCGAAAACATGAAATACCATTCTGAGACATCACGCAGCAGATATTTAAAAACTTTGATGAGGGTTAACTGTTATAAACCTAGTTATACCTACCAAAAGCTCTGTTAGCCTTGGTTTGATTGGTTATGCTTGCGTTAACTTTAATTGTTAAGCATAGGTTAGCAATTCCTATGCATTGTTTAGCTTTGTTTAGCAATGACTATGTACAAAAAGTATGGTGGGGCAGCCAAAAAAAGAATGTAAACCAATAGGCCCCTGCCTGTGGCACTAAGTATAACAGGCTAATGACTATGTACAGTATGGTCCACTATTAAAGAGAACATGCGGTCGCGTGTCGTTGGCTTTCCGCGAGGCGCTGCTGCGGAAAGCCGGAAAGAATGCCGCACTGAATATAGACCGGAGTTTTTTTTCGGCATTCTGTCCCCTTGCATGGATCTCATTTTTCACACCCACAACGCATCGATTACCTCTCCTCGCTGCTGGATAAGCTTTCTCCATTCTATCGTCGCGTTTCGTGTGAAGTAAGCAACGTTTTCTCCGATCTAGATTATCCAGGTGTGAGTGCCTTGGTTCATATGCCACTCAACGTGTACAGTGCACGTCATGTATTTCCTTCAGGATATCCGAACGCGGCCGCTGGGATACCAAAAGCAATAAGTCTGGTCCGTCAGCAAGGAAACTGCGGCGGTACAGGGTGCCATATAATGGAGAGCATATAGTCGCAATGGGGTGTTCCGTGTTGCCGAGTAGAGGTCGTGAGGCAGTGAGCGTAAAACGAGGTCGTGGCGCTATTCCTCGGTGATGCTGAAGAACCTAAATGTGTGCCGCAGGAAGGCACGATCGCCTGAAGCAAGTGGCAGCTGAACTTGCCACGAAAGCGTTCCAAAGGAAATGACCAACGAACTCGTTTCATTATAGTAGCTATGCGCGCAATCTTTAGTGGTTCCACAACAGCCTCACAGTGTTAAGGCCGCCTTTTACTCTAAAAGAGAGGTATCCAGCTGTCGACCTCTCTACATTCCGTTTGTGCATCCTCTGTTGCTCATTGTCTCGCCGCACTGCCGGAAAATCAGTGTTATTTGTTTTCTGAGTACACGCAAATCTTGTCACAGATTGCCTCGAATACATTTTTATTATTCTTTAAGCGCATATACTATCAGCTGCTGCTCATTCAGTTCATTTGCGTGGAATCGGTTTTGCATATAATCTTCTTTAAGGGGGCGTACACGTTAAAATCGTGTATAATTGTTACTTCTTCAAGGTTGCGTGTTGTTTTTTTTTTATTTGAATTGAATTTCTTGGGCACGTATTGGATAATCACACTAATTCGGTGTAGAGGCGGGGGTCGCAAAGTCAAGTGACTGTCACGGGACCTCCGGTCGATTAATACTAACTAGAATAACAAACAAGCAGCAACATAGACAAGTAATTTAACAGCAATAACAGTGGTAATTTATACAGAGAAGTTATATATATGATGGGAATCAAATACGGGATTATAAGGGCGAAGAACATAAACAGATATGCGGACGAAAAATAAAAAAACCGCCATAAATTATAACGTACAAAATACAAAAGCGGCGCTGTGGAAAACGATCTATGTATTCATTAAAAGACACATAAAGAAACATAAAACTGAAGTAAAAAGAAGTTCTGAAGCCACAGCAAAGACAAATTTTAGGGCAAATAATTAAGAACAAGAATTACCGAACGAGACAGAAACTGTTCACTCCATTTATTGGAGCAAAAGAAAATTTTTCAAATTTGATATAAACATAGACAATGACATAGGCGATTTTAAACTCAGGGGTAAATTATTCAACACAGAAATGCATGCAAAATGAGAACACCGTTTTCTATAATTAGTAAAACCTGGGGTAGCAAAACGTTTTTCGAGCAGCAAATTAGGAGGGTTAGAATTCTTCAAAAAACATTTCTCAATAAAATCAACAGACCTTAAGTAAATTTTACATGGCTCGGCACTCTGCACTCGCCGCATCTTCGTTAAAAGAGGCAGCATGGTACACAGCCTTTGACCTCTTTTAAATAAGGGCTCTTTAATAATCAGGGCAATTGTGAAATAGTAGCAATACTACGAGGGAGTGAGTTGCGCTCTTTTGTACACAGAACCGAATGTGAGCACCACTTTCTCAGCGGAAATGTATTGATCTTATTCGTGCTAGTAACGGAAGTAAATTTGCGATTCTTCGTTTTATCTACACTTTTGACCATTTCTTACATCCCGTAAAGTTCATTACGTGAGCAGAAATTTTTTCTTCAATTTGCTGTGTTGCTGGTGCATCACTGTCGAATAATCTATGAGGCTTTGTAGTCACAGTGAATATCATGTGACTTTGAGAGGAAGTAGCTGAGCTTCGGTCAGCAACAATCCAGCTTGTCCCCAAGAAAAATGATCTTCTAAACTTATCACCTTGTTGACTTAAAATATAAAGTCGCATTCCGAGATTTACAGCTAATAAATACCCATAACAGGACTGGATAAGTTCACCGCATTCTAATTATCACTATCACGACGACAGAAACGCCCCCTTTGAATAAACGAAAAGTATGAAAGTGTACAAAGAGTGTGAGGAGAAAAGAAGGTCGCACCAGTGCACCACTGCAGTTTCGAGTAATATACGGGAGACAGTCGCGAGCGCGTCGCCGAATGAGTGGCAAAAATTCAGACTATAGCAAAACAGTTTCAGGCGTTTGAATGTGAGCTCTTTGGTTTTGGCGCACTGTGGTTAAATTCATTTAATGTAGTTAATTTTTGCGACAGTGCTCAACTTAAGATTAAGAATAGCTAGCCACGCTACAAATCTATCTTGCGGCTTCATTTCATTTGTGGAGTAAGATACAGGTACGCTGAGAAGGCGTTAACGCTATTTTCGGACGGCGCGAGGTTTCCTTGTGATTAGGAATTTAGGCGTTGAACATTCTATCCTCTATGAAGAATAACGGGGTAGGCGGGATAGTCTTCGGTTCCTTAATTTGCCAACTACTCCACTGTGTACAGACCAAGATGCAAATGCAGCAGTTCGTTCTTACGCCTTACTTTATAATATGATGCCCGTATGGCGGGAAAGTTGAAAGGAACAGCGCGGACACAGGATGGTGAAAATGAATGACAGAGTCACTTATAATAAACTCAACAAATCTTCGTCCTGCCTTCGTGGTGCTTCTTGCTGTCTTGTCAAAACAACCAACCCATGTGAGTACCCTGGCGCATTGTTAGTGTCGACGCAACGGGAGGTCAGCTGATGCTAGCACGACTCCTCAGACCTCAGCACCTTGCTATGTTCACAAACATATCCCTCCAAATAGCCTTGTCCTGTGCCTGCTGTGGCAAGCTTATACCCACTTAAGTACTAATCTCATCCGTTAACCTTACTCTTACTCCCACCTCTGGGCTTGCGTTTTTTTGGCATTCACTCCGTTCTCATTAACGACGATTGGTTATCATCCCTTCGTATTATAGTCTTTTGATGTACGCATTTCTTGTACCCAAGATATCGTTAACTCCCGTTAGTTCCCTGACCCACTCTATTATCAGTGCTTATTTTCCGGTAAAAAAGGGGGTTTTTTCGATCATTTATGCCGCCTTCAAGCTTTTTCGTAATTCACGTTTTCATCGTTAATTGCCCGGTGTGCTCAAATACAACCCAAAAGTTGTGTTGCGTTAGTTGGAAGAGTCAGCGGGGGCAAGCGTCAACGCTCGTTTTTCTTTTTCTTTGTGTCTGCCCTCAGCAACCGTTCCATGTCATCTACCTTCTCAGGACTGGTCGGCATTCATTGCTTGCGCAAATCACAGTTTAATGGGTTTTCGGAGAGGTTCGGCGGACATTCCTGCCATCACAAGGCCAGGACCGTTTCACTTCTTCTCAGCTGATGAACAGTCTTCACGACTAGTTGTGGCGGATTCCTCCCTTCCTTGCTTTTTATAATGACGACCACGTGCAGCAATTGACCAAAACCTTCCATGTCTTCTTTTGCGCACTACCCAGGAATAATGTCGCCATTCTCTGGACATGACATGGCGATGACACTGCAGAATAAGCTGTAGAAATGCCCAAGACAGAGAGCCATTTGTATTACCCCGTAAGTGATATAGCTCACACCCACTAGGATACTGGCCGTGGGCTGGTGGGACATGACGCTTTCAGAAAGAAGCAAGGATAGCGTTTTGTAATGGCGTACGAACAATTGTGGTGTATGCGGTACCGGAATCCGACTGGCTTCTTTCCTGTTTTACGTGTAATGGTTAAACGAAACATGACTTCAACCACGTGTTTGACGCAGATACCTTCAAAGGATGGATCAAGCGATGACATTCACAATTCCAAGTGGCATCCAGCTCAAGCAAAGCAGCCTGCTGCATAGACTCTGGCTGGCCATCAATTTCAGAGCGAGTTAGTAATGTTCAACTGCGCTCGCCAACTGTATCGATTCCTCGTCTTGTCTGCTCATTGAGACTGTAGACGAACTAATCCAGGTGCGTCCGGCCTATGCTTGCAAAAGACCGCGTTTGCGTATTCTTTCCTGCTTGTGAAAGGCGGCCACTCTCGGAGGAACTTGTTCGTGGCGCTTCGCCGGGAATTTGGAAATTCATCCGGGCAATGCGGGCGCTGCTCGATTCGAACGCAATATAATAGTCAACTCCCATTTGCGATTCGGTGCGCTCTGGATGAAATTCTAGTATTTGTATCTCTTTTATACTGCCCCAATCACACGTCAGAATGCTCGCTCTTCATCTTTTCACGTTTTTGGTGCGCAGAGTAGTGATACAGGTAATCAACCGGCAGGAGGAGCTATGTTCCTTCCTCGAAATCAACACCTTTCTCTCACTGGATCCTGTGTTTGCGTCATATTTCTGAAAGAAGTCTAGTTATACCTCAATGTATTTTTAAACCAAAAGCAAATTTGATAGCATCTCTGTAAGGATGACTTCATGAGGGCACAGGGGATACTGGAAAGTAAAACATGCTCACATGCATAACGAACTGATGCCGAAACATGTAAAGAATCTACGCCCAATTTCTTTGACATCTTGCTTAGGAAAATTAATGAAGCAAGTCATCCTCAACCGCCTAGAAGAATACACAGAGATCAATAATTTGCTTCCAAACTCCGTGCTAGGTTTCACGGCTAGCCTTTCCACCGAAAATGTTAATCTGCAACTAAAAGCAGACATAAGAGACCCGGAACATAGCAGGGGAAATAAAGCCATATTAGGTTTGGATTTAAACAAGGCTTTCGATAACGTCCCGTTCGATGCTATCGTAAGGAACCTTTCAGATATTAACCCAGGAGAAAGAACTTTCAATTACATAAAGTCATTTTGAAGTCATTTTGAAGCGGCAGAAGTAGCAGCAGAGGAGATCAAATCACATCTCTAGGAAGTAAAGGAACCCCACAGTGTTCAGTCCTGTCGCCCTTCCTTTTTAAACTCCGCTATACTAAAATTTCCATTAAATTAGCAGCCTTCCCGAAGCTGCAACACATAATCTGTGCAGATGATATTACTTTATAGACCACAACTGCCCGCGATGGTGAGGTACAGGATATACTGCAACAAGCTGTAGAAATACTAGAAGAGCTGGCGGGTAACGCAGGGGTAAGCTGCTTGCCCTCCAAGCCCGCAAAAGATTTGTAGTAAGCAGCCTTGTCTATAATTAGATTGCACCGAAAAGCCAAAGTAGAGGCTATAATTAGGCGCACATTGAAGGTTTCATTATGGCTACCGAACTGTATCTCCACGAAAATCTTCTGGGCCTAGAAGTAGACAACATCCAAGACGAACATAAGGAAGCACACTTAACAATGCAACGAGGCCGTCTTTCCTGCACCAAGGCAGGAAGGGCCATACTTTATCGCCTAGTATTAGGCATCGAGCTGCAACCACTAGATACCAAGACACAAACCTAACTGCATTCTAAGGCAATACTTGTCACGCCACTACCTGAGAATAAGCATCCTGCTCACCACGAGGAGGAAGGAAAGCTAGGACGAAAGCTCTACAGGTAATGTACAGCCAAGATGAGCGAGTGGTATATGTAGAGGCCACGGAATACCCACAGAAACAAGCGTTCGCTCTAGCAGCGGTGGACACGCAAGGCATACTGATAGTCTATTGCACTACTCAGAAACGGCAGAAGAGGCGGCTATCACCCTTGCCATCGTCAACACCAATGCTGATACTAAACTAAGTCAATCTAAATTTGCCATACGATGTTATGGGAGGGGCAGATTTTCTCCGACAGCAATGAACATATTGGGCAAGAGAAACACCTTAGGCAGCACGGTCCCGGCTCACTCAGAGAACCCTGGTAAAGAAGCGGCACTCATGAAAGCTCGAGTATTCGTCAGCCGAGAAGGGGAGGCGAAGGTAACTGAAAGCTTAACGAAGGACGGTCTGGCATCATATCACGACGTTACTAATCATTTTAAATTTCAAAGGAGGACCTCGCCCCTCCTGACAAAATCTTAGATAGGGAGCAGGAGACAATGTTGAGGCGACTCTTAACGCGATCCTTTATCACTTAATACTTCCTATCAAAATTTTATCGCGGTGAGTATGTATGATCCGGAATGTACACTGTGACGAAATAGCCACTTACGGTCGCGTATCGTGCAACTGTAAAGAGGAGCCGCCATCGGAATCTATGATACAAGTTCCTGCTCACGAGAAATGGGAGGTCGTGGTGGTCAGCTCAGACCTCGGCATTCAAACCCAGGCCATTAAATGGGCTACTCATGTCGCTGTCAGCCGTGGACTGATATCCACCTAGAATGGATCTGCATTTTGCATTTTGTGACGAAATAAATGTTTTGCAATATAATCCGCTACTCCGCTAAGCGAACGTGATTGACGCGTATTCAGCCTTGCCCTCATTCACTGTTTAAACACGAAAGCACTTTGTTTATCACCATGAGAATGGAAACAGCTACGCACGAAGTGCACCGCCTGGCGAACTTGCTTCCACTTGGTCTCACCAGCTAGTTCCCCTGTGGTCGCGGGCTGGAACGGTGACTGGGCGACGCAGAGCGGCCAGGTCGCAGTGGGGGCGGAGTAACGCCGAGCTTGGAGACGGGAGGCTCAGCACGGTCGTGAAGGGAAAAAGCAGCCTGGCGATGGGAAGTAGGCGCCTGCCACAGGCACATCGACGGTGCGAACAGGTGAAGATGTGTCCGCTGCGGCCGCAACTGCAACAGACTGACGCCTCTCTTTTGTCGTAGCGGACAGGGGGCTGCTTCGACCGAGAATACCCTGCAGGTGCGCTTTGAGGTTTTTCAGGAGGCATGGTAGTGGGTAGGTCACCGGGTAAGTACTTGTCAGGGTGATGTAGGGGTTCGGAAAGTGAGTCCGATCTCATGTGCCGTAACTGTTGCGCGGTTTGTCATAGGCGCGTCGAGGGCAGGGAGTGAGCTGCCCTACAAGTGGCTGACGCAGGGAGCACGGCTGGCACGTGTGATCGTCAGTGACACCTTGCAGCTGAGAGGTCAACTCCTCACTCACGATCTGCCGAACATCTGAGGCAATATCCTGAGATCGAGGGAGGTCGACACAGGCGTCACTCGTGACATTGCATAAACGCCAGTTATGACCGAAATCCGCTGCGACTTGAGTGCTTCAAACGCACGGCCGCTGCAAATTCAAGTCCGCAGCAAATGCAAGGCTTTTTGCTGATGAAAAAGCTGTAGACGTCTTCAGCAAAGCCTTTAAAAAAGGGTCCCGCCTTGTCCTCATCAGATATGTTCATTTCGTCCACAAACCGGTTTCGAGTGGTCAGGGTGTCCTCACGGTTCCTAAACCACAGCAGGGCGGTCCCGGTGATAAAGAAGACGACATTACTCAGCTGAACAGTTGGGTGCCAGCGGTTGCACTTGCTGACTTATTGATAATGCGTCATTCAGTATTCAATGCCACCCTCAGATTCACCGATAAACGTGCGCGGTTCCGTCTGAGGTGGCGAAGCACTGTGCTGACAAGATATGATCTGAGCTTACTGAGTGGGCATGACGCTGACATCTGGCGCGAGTGGTGCCAAAGCAGCTAAGCGCCTGCTCCGACAAAGGACCAGGTGATCGAGGACAGCGTACCCACCACCTCCAACAAATATTGTTGCGTACGAAATGAATTATTTACAGGTGAAGGCTTGGCGGACTAGGGAAAGTGAAGCAGGCCGCCAAGCGAACGTCCTTGGCGCGTCTTAAGCCTGGTCCTCTTCCAACGCGGTTGCTACGTGGCGCGAGACATTTTTCTTCCAAGATGCAGCCTGGAAAAAAAATGATCACATTTTATTGCGGCAGCAATGAAGCAGAGTTGAAGCGCAGTCCTGGCGCAATATGGACTGTGTGCCGTGTTCCGTAAGTAAGCCTTAGAATGCTCGAATCTGAAGTAGTAATCTTCCAAACATGGACAGTAACCGAAGGAAGTTGGTCCAGATGCCCTTTATTCAAGTGCAAGATTTTATCAAGCGTCTGCTGTGTAAGAAGCAAGTTCCTTATCGTCTTGGACGCGAACTTGTTGCTTCATTTCATTTGTCACTTCATCTGGCACCCTTAAGAACAAAATGATGAGTTCATGCTCCATTTGAATTTTAGAGCGTCAGGTTTTACTAGCTCGGGCAGTTTTGTGATGGCATCTCCAGTGCATCTGGCAGATGCGAAAGTGAAGAGAGGAAACTCTGCCTCTCCACATTTCAGGAAGAAGGACATCTCGGTATCTAAGTCGACAGATGAGGCGAGTGGAAAAGGTAGACGGCTTGCCTCAGGATGAAGTTGGATTGGATAGGGAGGGTCAGTGGCTGTACGGCGAGACCTGTGGTCTGGCTTCCATGTGGTCTGTCTTGTGCTCCTGTGGACCGACCACGTTTGGGGCCTAAGACCCTTTTTCCGGTGATTTCACCGCATAAAAACCAAGCGCCAGGTAGAGAGAAATCTTGTACATATTAGAAAACCGCTGGGTACCCTACGGCGCTGGGGATCGAATCCAACATCTCCTGAATGCAAGGTGGACGGTATACCACAAGGCCACCGCTGTACCAAAAGGCCACCGCTTAGGTTAAAAAGAGGGCCACAGTGGGCTTTACCGGAATTAGGTCCCTCGCGGACAGACTTTTCATCCATGGAGAGCGAAGGGACAAAAGGCCTTTTTCCAAGAAAATCATTCCGGAAGAGTTGACCATGAAGCCGTGGATAACCTTGTATTCATTCGCAAACTGGCGGGTAGCCGGTGGCGCTGGGGATCAAATCCAGCACCTCACGAATGCGAGGCGCACCTCGTCTTGAATGGCGGCGGTGGTGAATATTTCGGCATAATTGGCAGCTATGCAGGACGCTGCTGCGGCGAGCTGCGGCACAGTACACGGGGTGTTTCACCAAAGTCTCTACACTATTTTCAAAATAGGCTTTTGACTTCTAAGACTGCTTTTTCCGGCACAGCATTGTCAACGGTTTAGTACATCAGAATGCAGCTAAGATGTACTGACTAGCAGGCTGGTAAAATGATTTGTATATTAACTTTTTAGGTATTAACGATTGACTTCTTAATTTTCGAGAGGAGTGTAGCCCAATGCAAATAATATCCATATCAGTTTTTAGAATTTCGCAAACGCGGTCACCCTCGCCGCTGTGGACGAATAAATTCTGGCCAAATCACACCAAAATAGATGCGCTTTCGTGAAGCTTGGATGCAAAGCAACCTCTCCAGTGCACGTAACTCGTCGAAACAGCAAAGCTTGTAGGGCCACAGCGCTGAGGGTAATAATGTTTTCGAAGTTCTGAAAACTTATATCGGTTATTAGCATAGGTGACAGGCCTCTCAATATTTAAAGGGTCTAACAGTAATAGTTCAAACTTAACTGTTCATTATTACTTAATAATCCTGCTAGTTAGCACCTCTTAGCTGTGTTTTGAGTACTACTCTGCTGAGGGTGATGTGTCGCAAAAAGCAATCTTCTAACTCAGAAAGACTATTTTTATAATGTCTTAGGTGACAAGCGCTGCATATAGTATGAAAAACGGTGACCTTTTGTGAAAGGCGCTAGGTGACGAGGCGACGCGTGTTGCCACACTTCTCCTCAAATCTTAGAGGAGAGAAGAGGAGCTCAGCACAGACTAATATAAAACTTAGTTGCGCTCACACGACAGATAAACTCACGTATTTGGGTTACAGACTCGTAGCCATCCCGTGAGTTTTTTTTTTGGCAATAAATAATCATGGTGCCTGTTTTTCTTTCAGAATCACAAAATCAAGGTTCGAGTGCAACCCTATTATTTAGCGAAATGGCAAATACACTAAAATTTCTATCATGCAGTTTTGAGAAGGTCTCAGGAATATGATAATTTCAAGAACAAAACACGACCTGATATAAGCAGAAAATATGCCACTTGAGCACAGATTTCAAGAACCAAAATGTACCAAAGTATTGTCGCAGACGTTGTAGCTTAACGAAAAACAGCCAAACCTGAATTAAACTGAGCCTGCTGATTGCTTAGCCGTTCTTTAATAGAACTTTCGATCGCTTAGCTCTTCCCGTCGGGTTTTAGTAATGTTCTTCCCATAGCACAACTGCAATGTAGATATTATCGAAATGTTAATTATAAATCCATGCTTTATTGAAAATTTTGATGCAAGGTGCGAAGGGGCTTTTCAATTAAGGCATCTCTTAAACAGACAATGTTGCGCATTCTGTCAAAAATATTGTTATGGGACAGAACTCAGAAATTACTTATTAAAAATAGCGCAAATGAGCTTTGAACGGTGTAAAATCGTTTGATTTTATCCCAACTACCCGCTATGACTTGACGACCGGAAGAAAATTCTCTGTTGTCCTTTCCCCTGTGTACCGAAAGCGATTTCCAATGGAATCTGGATTTGTGGGCAAAGGCTTTAACTTCCAGAAGCTCTTGAAAGCGTCACAATGATATTCACAGTATAATATTTGAACTAACAATGCCCTATTAACAGTAGGAGAAGGAGTTATTTCATTTGCACGAGCATATAGAGGTATACCTGGTACTAAAATCTTTAGGGGTGGCCTTCGCTAACCGTTTTTCGCCGACTCTGGATTGGCCGCATGATGAACCCTAACATTTTCATCTGCCTAGTGAAGTATTGCGCGCATAAATCTTCCGGAACATATGATTTGTAATCCTGCTCTTCAGTGTTTCGTATGCATTTACGCATTGAAATCATGCATTGGCCTGCAATGCCCAACTGGCATCCCTTACCGGGTTGTGAAATGTTTTTTTGTGGGCCGGGTTGCTCGAGGGATGTGCGGGGTTTCCTGGGCAGGTATTTCTCTGCTTTCTCAGAGCTACTCTAGAGGAAAATTCAGTACTTTCTAACGTCGTTTCGACAAGAATGCCCCGGGGATAATGTAGCCATTGTGTAGCAATGCTGGAAGCAAGCGAAACATCGATTGGAAACTTCGAAACATCGAAAACATGTCTTGCCATTGACCTCTGAGACTGCCTAATGTTATAAATGAGACTTTTACTTGAAAGCGATCATTTGAACGTCGGTATTCTTAAGTGTATCCTGCTGTCTACGTGTAAGCTGTTATATGTGTGCTATAAAGTTGGCACGTAGTTCAGCGTGCATCCAGAGATGCCGAAGGTGATAATGAAACAAAATAAAGGACAAGGGGATGGGTAGCTTACACTATATTTGCCTTTCCTAACTTAGTTCGTGCAGCGACACAATGTTATTCACCGCATGAATAAAGCATACAGCATGTCGTTCCAACCATAGCGCAAGAATGGTGGACACCGAGAAACGGGCAACTATGAGAGGCTAAAGGAAAAACGCCGACTGTCGAAATGCACTAAAAACGGTGTGCCATTACTTTATAGTTCGTTTTACAGGCTGCACATGAAACCTAACGTGCTCCTGTTTGTAAGAAGTATGAACTATCCAGGAACAAAGGAAATAATAGGCCAGTCGTAATAAATTCATCCCCTTCGGCCAGGATGCTTGCATGTGTACTATCGCGGAGACAAATATTGTCGGTTGCGTGTTCAGGAAAAAAAAGTGATTAGCAGCACCTCCTCCTAGCTCTGTCGCCTTGTTTTCATATCAGCGAATGAGCCATACATGTCCTATCACATACTCACACATTTGACATGATTTTCTTTTGGGATTCTCTGATAAGAATTGACAGATGATTACGGTAATTTTCAGAGCAATTCTCCACAACAGATGCACCGAGAAACATTCTTTCCTTTTATAAGTAATTAAACTACGGATTGAGGCCGTAAGACTTCCTTTAAACTTAAAGGGAAGCTGAAATGGTTGTTTGGGAATTTGAGGTTATTGAAGAATTTAAATCTAGGAAGCTTCTCGGTAAAGCATGCGAAGTGTTTTTGCACTCGCATTTAAAATAGTGACATAATCGTCGGTCAAAACCCCGACACCCCGGCAAAGTTCAGGCTTCTCTTCACTGCGTTGGCGATTGCGGAGAGACTCGTAGTGATGTTATTTTCGCCGAAATTTCAGATGTCCGCTCCCTCCGCCTACACACTGCTGTGCGTCGTTCGATGCCGCCGAGCAGTGCCTCGTAAGCTTCATCTTCGATGGCGTTGTTTTTTTTCTTCTCCGTGAAACAACTGTTTCTTCGCTGGAAGATGTAGCGCCGTCGTACGTGACGTCATTATCGGGGGCCTCTGCTCGTCGCTCGCACTGCAGAGAAGCCTGATCGCAGACGCCGCTTTATTCGGCGATTACGCCACCATCTCAAATGCTAGCTCAAAACGATTTAGCACGGTTTACCAGCATGCTTCACACATTCGGCCCTTTTAGACGCACCGAATTCTAAACCGCTTCAGTTACCCTTTAATGTAGTACATTGACTCATACAAACATTAAGATAAAAAATTGAGCGTAGAAACAGAAACGGAATGCGAATGCATGCTTTGTTCTTTGTATCCTCGTTCTGGAACTTCTGGGATCCCGTGTAATGCACCAGGTAGCGTAATTTACCGCAAAATATTTCCCATGTGACGGAAGCCGCGGTTCGTTTGTCTGGTTGCGGCGTACGATTCCTCTAAAAACAGAAGCCGAGAGCGCTGTTATAACAATATAAAGCATGAAAATGCTAATCGACAGCAATGTCTTTTGCTTATTTGAAAGTGCGTAATAGATTTTTGCCGAGCTACTGGCTGGATGTCGACCCACGGAGCCAATGCTTTGGCCGCTGGTACCTCGTTTCCATAATTTCATTGCCCTGTTTTCTTTCGTGTCACTCACTCCGCAGTGATTATACATGGGGCCATGTCCCTTGTTACAAGGAAAAAGTTACCGGGCGCTGCTAGTACAGTTTAAGTCGTAACGAAGAAGAAGTGAAGAGAAGAGGAGAAGAGTCAAAATGGGCTGGGGAATTGTAAGCGGTTTCCTCAATAACCTATACACACCGCACGGTGCAATATTGTTTTATCATTGTTTCGTAACTACCGATAGGAGACATTCCACGCCGGGACTCCTATACCGGGTGTTTCACATAAGATGTCTTGAAAATTTTACAGACAACCTCTTTGAGCTTTTTGTCACAACATTGTCAGTGGTGTAGCGCATCAGAATACAGTTAAGACGTGCTAACAAGTAGGCAGGTAAACTGACATTTATTTGTTAGCTTTTTAGCCAGTACTTTTAGTCTACTTATTTGTTAAGAGGCGCGTAGCGCCTGTAAGTAATACCCATATCAGTTTTTAAAATTTCGAGAACGCAGATATCCTGGACGCTGTGTCCCAACCGAGTTTAGCAATTTCGATGAGTTTCGTCCACCAGAAGCTTGCCTTTCCTGCAAGCTTCCCGTAATCACATGCACAGGGTGCGGCAGGCGTTTGAGAACACACACTGCATGTGACGCTCCATCTTCTACATCGTTGTTACCAATCCTTTTTCGCTGCAGGTAACCATGCCAGAACTTCAGCTAACTCATGAAATGAAGAGGCGCGATGTTATCGTGTTCTTTGCTGCACGACTCCCTGATTCAGAGATCGCAACGTTTTTGACAGGTTGCACGACCAGTCTTCTAAGTTCTCAAAGAATTGCAGAATGCCAGGCGCGACGTAGGAAACGCCATTGTCGGCGCTCCGACACTCTTAGAATGCCGGAATACAACAGACGCTTCAAGGTATAATTGATAAAGACCTTGGCAAGTCGATGAGCGCCTTTGCCAAGGACGTGGAGGTTAACGAGGCCACTGTCAGACGCGGAGTTTATGAGAACCTTCGCTACAAGTTATATGCTATGTGGAGAGGACAGTTCTTGACTGAGAAAATCAAAGAGAACCTCCTGACCACAGCCAAGCGCCTTCTGAACGCACTGAAGGACCCGGAGAAGCATGGAATGTTATGAATTTGGCATAGGAAACTGGGCATAGGACCACAAGCTGAACAGCAAAAATAATCAGTCGCTCTGTAAAAGCCCCGAGGATGTTCCATCTGTCGTGCGCGCAAATTTCCAGTGGCAGTGATGGTCGTGGGCATCGTCAGTAGTGAAGGAGACGTGACGCGTCAACATTTTTTTCTTCGAAGGTGCCAAAGTCAATGCTGTTGCTTACAGTGAAGTACTGAGCACGGTTGTTAAGCCCTGGATTACTGCTGTAGCCCGCGGGTGACCGTATGCTGTTTAGCAAGACTCCGCAATATCCCACACAGCCCATACAACTGAAGAATGGGTGGCCGAAAATCTCCACGTCCATGTTACTCCAAACATGTGGCCTCACAGCTCCTCAGACCTCAACGCACTGAACTACTACGTATGGGGCGTGGTTGAGAGGGAGTCCAATAGGCGCCCACACTAAACCATAGCAGTTCCAGAGGAGTTGTTGATGCAATGACTAATGTTCCGAAGAAGTTATCACTGCAAGACATGTCATCCCTGCCAACTGCCGGTTTCGACATCGTGTGAACTGTGTGATTCCTGCTGATGGCAGTTTCATTGAATGGTCCTATTCATTGCAGGCATCGCCACTTGTACACAATCTGAAATAATCACAAATGATCTATCTTCAGTCTGTGTATCTGCGCGTAGACACAACCTTGTTCTCAAGTACTTGCCGTACCCTGTACTTTCAGTTACATGGCCAAACTTCGCTGAGCCATACCACCGAAGAAAACTGCGTTCTCTAAATTGTAAATAGCAATATATTACTTACGGTGGGCCGCATATCTCCCAATAAATGCCACAGTTAAAAAGGTAACTACACAATAATAGAGACCGCCTACTCGTTAGGAGGTCTTAGCTATATTCTCATGCGCGTCACCACCGACATTGCTAGGACAAAAATTGAAACGCCCGCTAATACATTTTGTTTAAAGGGCGGTTAGTTTTGAACTTTTCGGTGGTTTTGGCTAGCGGTCAAAGTGTATAGCAGTGCAATACCTGTTTTAACCTTTATTCGCTCGGTTCCTACCAACCGATATAAAATAAAATATATCTCAGTATTCGCAAGAAGTTTTTTTGGTCATTTGTTTCGCGTTCTTGATATAAAAAGTGACTCGTTAAAATTACTCCACGGTTAATTATTCACTTCAGTGTTTATGAGTCAAGATGACATGAGCTCAGGACACATTTCATTTAGGAGGAAAGATACCTAAAAATTGTACAAAATGCCTGTGAATTTAAACACACAGTGCCAAAAAAATACAGCACGTGATTAAAATTTCAAGGAACACGTTTTTTATTTGCAGTTTTATTCCAAGGTACGCATCGACTCAAGCGTGGACCGAGGCGACGCAGGCAACTAAATTTCGTAATGTCGCATACAAATCCCTTCATGACATTCGTCTGCAAATGAAAAAATAAAACGCTGTCAGTTTGGCGACATCTAAATAATTCACTGAAGAACGCTTCGTATAATAATTAGGGGAAAAAAGAATTGGCCCGTGCAATATCAAACCCAGTTAAGTAAAAGCCTTCTAATTATGAGGTGCGTCATAGAAGAAAAAAAATTACTCAACAAAGAACTCAGGTCATTTGTTCAACCAATATAACGCTGACTGCTACCTCATCAAAGTGTATGCAGAGAATTTTAACCAAGGGAGTACTATTCACTGAAGTCCAAAGCAAGGAAGAAATTCTTTTTCGACAGGTTTTATCCATCGCTGCAGGAAACAGCAACCAACATGATGTCCCGAACATCGATGCGTTTCTATCTATTCGCTCGTGGTTATCTTCTTACACCAGACTTCTGGCTGTAAGTTAAAGAAACATTCTGAGAAAACTGTTCTTAGCAGTTTCAGACGTGTAGTTCGTTAACTACTTATGGCGACTGTACCGTAGCTCGACAATAACAGGAAAGGTAAGCTATTATTTCCTTGCATATTTGTCAGATTTCAAAGTACAATGTAAATTCCCCATATCTCAAATCAAGCACTTGGAGGCAGTATATTAGAGATGCTAAACAGTGCCACTATTAAGTCAATACTTCTTTCAATATGGCAGCTGTTAAAGTTTCTTTGTGAAATAAATCGTGCAGTAGTTATTGATCAAAATGGTAGGTCGTTGCACCGACCCATAGTCAGGAGTCAGAAAACTTGCAGGCTAATTTCCTGTGTTATAAAAATTGAGAATCCTGTAAACTTAGGTAGGTCATCGACCCGAGACCAAAAAAATTTTGCGTAGTTAGAACTTTTCTATACCTTTTAAGGCTTTCAACCTTTCCGCCACTCTGTATGCTTCAAAAATAAAAGGGATAGCCTGATCTCCCATGCAAGCTTTATTACAAGAAGTGAGGGCGATAAGATTAACAGTGTTTTATTTTCCTGCGCAAAAAAATAACCATTCCCTACCCCTCTTAACTGCACTAAGCGGATGCACTTTCCGGCAACCAGACAAGGCTGACATTTTAATCAGAATGGTTTTATCAGTTTTCAAATTTATTTTGAGGCACAATCGCACCATGTGCTTGTGATCACTGCTTACGAAGAAGAATCAGCGCCACAAATGTTGCTTTTGTGGGATGTAATTACCGTATTTACCCCACTCTAACGATACCCAATCAAGCAGCCAGACCCGAGGATATCTGTCGGCATGTCTGACTGAAGGTCTCGGAAACTGCTAAAATTCTCTGAAATTTCAGCCTTCACAGTAAACAGTGTTCAGTCCAGAGGGTAGGGACCAATATATTCGTAAAGCTCAGCCTCATCCAAAAATATTTATTTTCTAACTGCCTATCTTGCATCAGCCGTGTCAGGTGGAACGTCGCTTTACTAGAGCTTCCCAACGCGCCACCTATGACACGCCTACACACGCCACCAGTCAGGTGGTGTGTTACGCCTACTACGCAGACGACGACTGCGACGCGGAACACGGGAATGGGCGCCCAAGAGCTGTGCTCTAATAACCATGCAAGCCTATTAGATCATTTTAAATTTCACTCTACCTGGATCTAATATAGTGGTTGCATGCTTTTTTCGGGAACATTGGTGGATTGCTCTTCTTTTAGAGGATCTGAAAAACGCTTTATCATTTAAGGCATAAAAGAACAACCAGGTATAAACTATCACCAGCCTCAGCAAATGAGGCCTGTTGAATACAAAATGTAAAAGCGCAAAGAGCATGAATGGATGGGAGCAATCCGGATAGTACATGAGACTTGTTTCCCACCTAGCATGTCGAAACAAGGACAGTGATCATGATAGTGCACATCCTCCACATTCCAGTATTGAGAGCACTGTTGGCCCGTTGTGGACCACTTCTGGCAAGTTCTCTCTCCGCCCTTCTCCAGACAGCATAACTCGTGCGAACAGTCCAGAGTAGTCCAACAGTTTTCGCCCTCGCTTTTGTTCTGGATGGACAAAACAATAACAAATGTTTAGACTTCTTTATCTGTCCGGTTTACGTTTCAAAGTCCTTGAAGCGACTACAAGCGTTAAGTTGATTTATGGGTCTGATTAACCTCACAAAGCGCTCAATCGGTTCTGCCCCCCGCATTTTGTTTTTGTAGAGTTGATCATTTACCATTAGCAGTCAAAAATCTGACTGCTGGAAAGCACCGCACATTTATCTGGCTTCGTCCTCAGTGGATAAGTTGTTTTTGTACGCATTGAATGAAAATGTTGAACAAGCATTAAACGGAAAGTCATACGCATGAATACAAAGTATTGCCTAAATGCATAAAAGCGCTTTTTCAGCTGTGACAAAAAGGTAGTGTTTGCACAAAGTAAATGCACAAAGCCAGAAAAAAAGCAATGAAAAACCTTTTTTGCATATGAACTTAGGCCACACTTGTCCTTTTCGCCGAATAACCACTCCCTAACAAGCCGTAAACACAAGCGAGCAGTGAATGTGCCAAAAAAGCAAGAATATCCTTTGCTCCCAAAAAGCAAGAAGAAAAAGCATTATTAGTAATATTCAGTTGCGTTTAGGCGTATAAACGCGTAATTTTTTGCGATTGACAATAAGAAAATTTGCAAACTTTGGATATCATACGTGAGGTGCAGGCGCCATGTGCCAAATGGATCCTCCGCTGTAATATGAGAGTGTTTGGTGAAAGAGCGAAACGCAGACCGCTAGTAACAAACGCATTGTGCTCATGCATTCAGGCGTACGAATGTAAATTCTTTCGCAGAATAAAAATGCCTCCGTTTACAGGGCTCTTATACGAGATTGGTTTAACTATATTCACAACATCCGCCCACTTACCATAAATTGAAAGGCAGGAGTTGGTAGGAATCCGGTCACAATTTTCGTCTTTCCCTTTCTGGGACTTCTCAACACACAAATCATAAAAGCTACTTTTGCTCATGACGAATTTAATCGCTTCTTTTCTTTGCGCTTTGAAGTACATGTTTACCTTATGACATTAAGATAATTAATACGGAAATACACAAATTTCCCAGCATTCAATGTAAACACCGTTCTTCAGCCCACCACTCTGGGAGATTTCAACATGAAATCTAAAACACGTTTTAAATTTATGAGACTTTGCTAAGAGTAACTAATGGATCTTCACACAGCTGTCGAAAATAGAACCATCACTCAGGAAACCAAAACTGATTTTAAAAGTGGGATACTCATGCAAAACATTACACACCTCCCAACAATTTCGTCCGATAACAATGCAGTTGTGGTAAAATAAGGCATTATTTGCTCTGTGGTTAAGTAATGCAGTCTACAGCTTTATTACATTTTCTCTTCTCTTTAGTGCACTTGTGTCATGTACAGCTTTCGCTGATATCGGGCTACACGCGGATACACCAATCTTAGTTTTCTTATGCCTCGTATGGCCGCTGAAAAGGTTTTTAACCATAGACGGACGGGCGGAGAATAGTGTGGCGACTAGTACATGTGCAGTGGTGAGTAAAAAATATTAATACTAGCGACCAATCACCAGAGCGAAACAATCTCAATATCAATCTCAAGGTGTTTTTCGTGTTAGGAAAACACCCACTCCCCCTGGAAGCTTCAGCAGAAACTTATCGCCTGCACAGCACTTTATTTTGTTTCCATATTTACGTTGGGCCTTTTCACGTTCGCATGGCTTCACCGCTTCACGTATGCAGCCAGCATTAAAACAGCACAACTAATGAGTGGCTGCTCGCAATCACTCGTCGTCCCCGATACTTCAATCTCCTCAGTGACCCCACCCTGGCTAGGCGTGCCAGACAGAACTCTCTACGTGGCGACACACGAATCACTTTGCTTCGCCAAGCCATCCCCTAGAAGAACGCAAGGCGGAGCAGGCGCGCCCTGTTACATCTATGACGCAGAATCTGCTCAGCGGCCAGGAGACTGTTTCGTGGGCGCATAACAAAATATCTTGGGGCGACACTTGAGTTCTGCCTTAAGGCTTAGTTTAGGGCATTAACGCGATAGCTGAATCAGTTTATGCCCTAATATGAAGAATTGGTCATTCTGTACTTAACATTCATAGATCCCTGGGAATCTTCATGCCACTCCTGGCGCACTGGTGGTGTCCTGCGCTTGCAGGTGCTGTTACCAGCAGGGCCTATGTTATCCTGGTTGTTCTTTGCAGGAACCTCTCGCGTCCAATCATTAACTAACCCCTGGAATGCTCCGCAGTTTGCTCGCAATCCGGTGGGTAGGCTGTGATAAGGCCGCAAGGTTGTGTGACCTATATGGCTCAGCTGCCTTCGAGATTGCTTCTCTTGGGATTTTTTTTTGGCGATTTAACGCTCACAATGAACGACGCCGACGGTGGCGCCGGATTTTCTGCTACACGACCTCCCTGACGCATTGGCATTAAACTGCGTTATATATCCCTGCTTCACGCCTCAGGGATGAGCCGTATCTGCAACAGCTCACCAACCGATGCCCACAGCAGCAAGAGTGCTGGGAATACCTGGAACTACCCGCCCCGAAGCTCATAGAAATTCCTATTACACGATCTATACGGCCACGTAATGCTACTAGGTTCTTCCCGCAACACATGAAAGCAGAACCGTCGCACAATCCAGGCAAAGCTCGAGGAATTTGTTGCAGAAATCTAGAGGAACATGTTTTATTGTAGCCCGCTACTGCCAAACAGCAGCCGCATATAAGCTACCACAAAGTTAGTGGGGCTTCACAACCAAACAGATGCCAGGAATAAAAGATATTGAAGCGGAATTTATAAAGCGCGCGTTTCAATCATTTAATCAAACATTCAATCTAAAAAGGTTGTTTTTCCAAACAAAGCTGAAGCAGCTCCAAAAAAATATGCTAATGCTCAAACGGCTATTTTTTCGGGGACCTTGCAAAACTCTCCGTTGCTCAAAATCCTCGTTTAAACTAATTTAGCATAGTGTGGTGCATTAATTTCTGAGGTTTTGGCCGAGATCATTTGGCAAGCTTTTTAGATATTCTTGCGTGTGCTAAACATGACACGAATTCGTCTCGATTGTGAACCGAAGATCGAAATATTCGTCACAATTGTAGAACTTATATTTCTCGAAAATATAATACCAGCGCAGAAGAAAGAGTGGTGATTCATCACTGTTCAGTGTCAACAGCAAGCAGCGCGCCTCGAAAGATGCGAACGTGCCAGAAAATTGTGTTTCTTTATTTTGGTTTATAACAGAGATCTCGAATAAGTAGATCAGTCTTGGTTTACATTTAGCATCAGAAAAATTTCAAGCATTGGAAGGCACTGATAGCAATGCCAAGCGATGCCCTAATTTTATTTTTCACTTCAAATCTCCCTGCCGAACCACTTCTCCGGCCTCTGTTTCTATTCCGAGCGAACGCATGTATACTCGAGTTTCTGCCCACGAAAGGCAGAATTTCAATCATTTTTTGTGCTAGCATGAAGGGTTATTTCTGTGCAAAAGAAATTGTATTTTTTTCATGCAGATTTGCTTTTCAAATTATGCGGACGCCGTCAAATTGGTAACACAGTTGCAAAATAATGCGTAAAACGATCCTGAAACTCCCGGAAAGAACACAATCAGGATCGAGTTCCCGGCTACAAACTCGGCCGCGGCGGTCGTGTTTCGATGGAGGCGAAACGCAAAAGGCGCCCGTGTGCTATGCGATCTCAGCGCACGTTAAGGATCCCCAGGTGGTTGAAATTATTCCGGAGCCCTCCACTACGGTACCGCTTTCTTTCCTTCGCTTTGACTCCCTCTTTTATTCCTTCCCTTAGGGCGCAGGTCGGGTGTCGACCATGATATCTGAGACAATTGCTCCGTCATTTCCTTTCATCAAAAACGAAAATTAGAAAATGTAACAGGCAAGTACAAGACTGAATGCAGCGCACCTGTAAAATGGATGAAAAACAGCCCAAACCACATGTTTACTTATGTTAGTAATGATACTGATAATAATAATAATATATTTTATTGACCTCATTTCGTATAATACATGTTCCAGTCCGCTTAAGCGTTACTGCTTGTGTGCGGGGCAGGGCAGCCGAAGTGGGAAGTACATGACTCAGCAGTGAATAAAATACAGACACAAAACACAAAAAAGAGCACAAACTAGATGCAGACTCAGGAATTGCTTCCGCGATGCAAGATCAATAAATTTACAAAAAAAGCGTGCAGTACAATAAAGTTTCCGCCGTTTACACTTTATACACGAAATTAAAACACCAAGAACATGGCAAAAGAAAACTGCTCACTCAATATTGTCATTCAGCCACGATCGAAGAAACTTTTTAAATTGTTTTTATCCGCTAATGCTCGGGCCGCTTTGTATCTTATTGAAGTAATAAGAAACATAATGACTGCTGGCTTTTTTTTTCCAAACTAGTGATACGGAGAGCCCGTACTTTAATGTTGTTGATTTTAAAGGAGCTGTGGAAGAAATGTTTGTGCAATATGTAAAAAATAACTTGCTTGTGTACAGGTAGCATCTCAAAATCTTCCATACTGGCTATTACTCCTGCATCATGACAGTTGGTTCCGCAGGCGAGATTCGTTGCAGTTCTGTACATTATGCGGCTTAGTGTGCTTAGTCCATATAAAGATGCGGTGCCGTCAATTGTTTTTCCATATCACAATATGGGCTCGCTGACCTCTACACCAGTTTTCTAACAACCACATCACAATTATATGTTGTATGTAACTCTAGAGACAAAAAAGGAAGAAAAAGATACAGGATAAAACATAAGATAAAGGAGAAGCCCGCGATACAATGCGAAACTAGCTACCACAGTAGCTGGATGGAGACGTCTGTTAACCGTTCTGAATTTTATCAATGAAGTGAAATGATGTGACATGAAGATGAACGCAATAAGTAATTGAATGAAACCACTGCAACACTGCAAAGCAGACTGTTCCACACAAGGAAGGTTTGGGGAACATAGTTCCTGAACTTAAAAAAAGCTGCACTTGTAGTCTTGCGAACATATGTTGGCTATATAGTCTAGGCCACGGGTAATGCCGCTTCAAAATCTGTATTCCACGCGCGATGCCAACATAGGAATAATATAAGTGATGAAATATTGAGAGCGGAAGCTTTCCTCTCCATTTGATAAATATCACTTTAAAAAATTTTTTCTGTTTGTTTAACTGCGATTTTGCTCTCAATGATATTTGTCTGACATAACGAGCCACTGATTTTAAAAAATTCAAATTTTATTTGACTTCGGTTTGGATAATCAAATACCGAGCATGTCGATTCTAAAATTAAGCTTGCAGTAGATTTGTGCAGGCCTTCGAGGGTTTATTTCAGAACAAAATAAAGATGTTTTGCTAAACAAATCTAAAATAATTTCAGTTCTTAGCAATAGTAAACTGCTGCGCTGCGCTGTGCTAGTGCAGCGAAGGTTTGAATTTGATCGCTAATTTTTTTTTTATCAATAAGTGTGTGGAAATGCGTGCGCTTTAAAAAGAAACGAAAATTTTTTTCTTCCTGCTTCTCTCAAAGAACAAGCAAATGAATTTTTGAAGTTAGGTGTAATTCTTCCCTCGTCGCAGCAGTCCTAATTTGTGTCCAGGTCTTTTTGAAGCAGCTGGCACCTTTTGCACTTGTCACCGCCTCGCTGCAGGACTTTATGAAGCGTGCTAAACCTTCATCAACGCCTGCACGTGTAGGAAACACAATCAGGAGGACATGTTCAGCGCAAAATCAAATAGGAATTATTTTATTGCTTCAATAGATTAAGAGATGATGAAGTGTACTGCGAAGACTAACTCAGAGATTAATTTGTCAAGAAACAAAACTGTTATGTTTATCGAGAACGTTAACCAAAATCAAAAAAACACAGTCAGTCCGGAGAGAGAGTTTGGTAACGAGCATTCTTCCCTGGTCACTGTTGGTTCATTTTTTTTTATCCAACACTGCATAGACGGCAGAGTAATGTTTCAGCGGGAAATTTATTTTTCAATGGCTGTCGAGCTTAAAAAACGCGAAGCCTGCTTTGTATTCATCTGCAGTATGTTTCGTTCTGGCGTGTATTTTAAAAATAACGACGCGAATACACAAAATACAATGAAACGTATAGAGCGCACCACATGCCCAAGATGTTTTCGGAGTCCAGCGCTGTGGTCTACAAGCGCTGCAATTTTATTACGCGTGGTAGCGCGAATGTGTGTTGAGTGAAGCACTGAATTCGGTAAGCCACATGCGCATTAACGGTAGTCTGAGAGATTACGGCCTCGCGCATATACACTGCACAAACGAGCTGATGCTTAAATGTGCGTTTGCAAGCATTGGGGGAGATCACTGGACAAAAGATCGTCTTCAAACCGTGCCAAGAAGTGTAATGAAGGTCGGCCGTGCCAGGCTTGCCGAAGAAACTGGAGCGGACACTTAACCTCCAACGTAAGGGCGTGACATGGGAGAGTTAATGGGCTAATATTCATGCATGCTTAAATGGTGATTCTCGAGTTAGGGCCCATAGATCGCTTGGAGTCTCCGTACCCCTCCTGGCGCAGTGGTGCAGCGGTTAAACTATGCGCCGCTGCCCTGCGAGGGCAGGTGCTGCCACCGGTGAGGCGTGCGATACCCAGGTTGCTCTCTGCGATCAACCTCTAGCGAGCAATCATTAATTGAACTGTCGCCAGCCACGGTGCTCAGTTTGCTCACAATCTGATGGGGAGGTTGTGATTACGCCACAAGATAACATGATCTATGTGGCCCATATAGGTTGTCGGAGAGGCTGGTTTTTCCTGTTGCTCCAACTGCATGCTTGAAAAAAAATCGACGCCGAGGCCGCACACTTCTTCCAGACATGGGGATACTGACGCTCTCGAATTGAAAAACAACATACAATATACCTAGGGTATTTTTATCCTCTGGGCATTTTCTCACGAGATCGCACCATGGCTGACTTGAGGCATATGTGACTTCGCATTTTACTTCCCGCGCAGAGTTCTCGTACACAGTAATCCCGTCGGCACATGCTCTCGCTCTATGTGCAGCACTAACCACCACGTAACATAGAACCTCCAGCTAGAGATTAGGATCAATGAGGACGAACATGCTCTTCATTTACGACTAATTTGGCGGAACCCACGCCAAAAGTTGTCTGTGGCGCGCAGCCATTATTTTGTTTGTCGTAGCCAAGTCGCGTTACTTGGAAGTAGAGCCGCCGCTGAACCTATTACCGAGTTATAATGGCCCTAGCGAAAACTCCCGACGAGGTACACAACTCGTCAGTCTGGCTTAAACTTGGAGGGCGCTGATTCGCGCGCTATCATTTCGATGTGCGAGAACGCAAGTAGTCAGGTGGAATACTTTTTATTGATTTTGCTGCCGCCACGCCCAATATGTTGTTAACGCTGCTGACACGCGCCAAATATTCCCAATGGAACTCCGCAGTCGAAAAAAGCAACTGATGCAAGCAGGGGTACAACGGTAATTTAAACATCATGGGTGGTGAAAGGCAGATCAGTACATCAATCAAAGGCCGATTTATTTTTATGTGGCGGATAAAAATTGAAAACAAAATCCATCACATCAAGCAATCATGAAGTCGACACAAAATCTCATTTATGAGCGTCACACTTCGGACTCAGAAATCCTATTTTCATGTCTTTCAATTTGTTTGCTGACAAGCGATGACTTTCATTGTCTTGATAATCACATCAATATTAAAAGCGGTCTGGTGCGGATTGGAGAAAGGCGGAAAATAGGCATGAAATCGCGGCTAAATTTTAACTTTTTTTAAAGGAAGCGGCTTAATTCTCTGCATCACAAAAATTCCTGCGTAATGCACTGATATGCACGACAGATTCCCAACACCACTGTCTCCTTTTAGTTTCCTTTTCGAATGCTATGTCATCGTTTTAATAAATATTTTTTCTATGGGACGATAACAATAAGAGCGCGGTGGGGCTTTCTCCCGTGATGATCTAAAATAACAGGCTGGTATCTTTTTTTGCCGCTTCTGTGGATATTCTCAATTGGTTTAGATGGCAATATTCAAACTGTGATGGTAGAAACAGACACTAGCGGCTAAAAAGTAAGTTGCGCTCCGACACAATACCTTTCTCGGCAATAGCTTTTAAGAAGAGACGATATGTATGTGTATATATATATATATATATATATATATATATATATATATATATATATTGAGGAAGCCAACAGTCACCGAATCCAAGGTGCATAGGGGAATTTTTTCTTAATATCTCGTACCAATCAAATAGTTTTTTTTTCTTCTTTAAAGAAAATTACTTATAAAGCAGCAGGAAAAATAACCATGCCGCCGGTGGTATCCGAACCCACGATCTCCGAATATCGCGTCCGGTGCTCTTACCAACTGAGCTACGGCGACGGCTGTCCAATCTGCTGCTTTCGTGGGTATTTATGTTTTGCGTGTAAGCGAACCTTGAGAGTGTTCATTAGCGCCACCCTCGTCCATAGCGGTGGACGTAGCACGTCCTGTAATACCGCAAGTGTGACGTAGAACGTCATCTAACGGCGAGGGCGGAAACTGTGCGAGAGCCCTCTTACGCTACCTATGGCATCAAGACTGCCAGAAACAAGACCCCCGTTAAGCTATTAGCTAATATATATATATATATATATATATATATATATATATATATATATATATATATATATATATATATATATATATATATATATATATATATATATATATATATATATATATATATCTGCTCAGGCCTGAAGTCAGCACACGAACTTTTCTAGAGCAGAACAACTTTTCGACCATGTACTTTTTTTTTAGCTGCGAACGTTGAGACGTGTTTTTTTCTTCAGTTAGGAAAACCAAAAGGGCACTTTGTCCTTGTGCGACCGGCTGACCTTTAGAGCAAACAAAAAACATTATCAACTACACTCTGTAGTTATCTTTATGGGAGCAGTCAACGGAATGCAACGGAAGGTAAAGATGAAGGTATTACACGTTACCCCAAACCGACCGGCACTTTCGGTTACAGGCCATCATTGCATATGTGGCATGTGTTTAAAGCCGTACTAGCTCGCACAAAAACGCACTCTTGCTGGCATAGAACTTCTTGGTGGCGTTCATTTGAATCTTCCGAGCGTACATTTGAAGGGGCACCAAGTACCGCCTTCTCTGCACTTGCAATTTATTTTCTAATTTGTGCAATTATATTAGCAATGAGAGTACGATAAGACAACCCTTTAAAAATGACAGGCACTTTCTTTGTTGTAGAAGCTTCAAAAAGTACACCAGTTCACAGAAATCTCTCGCTGATATTTATGGAATGTTAACGAGTTATGAAAAATATTAAAAACAATTGTCAGTATCTTAAACGTAACCAGCGAAGTGTGGGGTTGAAGGATTTGTCGCTAGAACTAGAAAACATTGAGATAGAAAGGAAGTAGTACTCCTAATGGCAAACGTCAGCCAAACAAAATGAATATCCTGCTGGTATATTTGTGATATCTCCTGACTAGTTAACTGTTTGAATGGTGAGTTCAAACTATTACAAACAAGTCACAGCCATATCCACTCCTCCGTCAGGTCCTCTGTCTGGGATGTTGTGACCTCCTAGGTCATTTATGTCGCCGTAAAACGTCAGCTTCTCGGCCCTATTCCAGCGCATTGTGTAGGAATACCGAAAGTTCTTTTTTTTTTATTGATACTGTTGACCCTCGCTTGAGGGTCGTTACAGGGAGGGAATACAATGCAATATACAACAGAAAAAATTCATGTCTCATAACATCAAGTTGGGTGCCCCCGACACAAAATATCGATAGAACGTTCGAACTTGTGCACTTCCGATTGTTCGACAACTTCAACAGGCAAAGCATTCCAAATTTCGATGACATCAGGAAAAAAAGAGTAACGAAAAACATCAATACGTGAGTCGTAAGGCTTGATCGATCGAGTGTGGCTTGTTCTCGCACTCCGTCTTCCCGGAGGCTGAACATATCTATCTGATTTTATCTTGAAGTGCCCTTGAATTATTTGGAAGAAAAGTTTTAGTCTTGATTTTTTCCTTCGATTTTCCAGTGACTCGAGCCCACATGAGTTCAGCATTTCCGTCACTGAGTCCCTTCTTCTGTATCTTGATGATATAAACAGAGCAGCCATTCTTTGGATTCGTTCCAGTTTATCTTTTAGAACTTTTTGGTGCGGGCTCCAGACGACACAAGCGTACTCCAAGGATGGGCGGATGAATGTTTTGTAAGCTATCAGTTTGACATCTTTTGTTGCATGTTCCAATTTCTTCCTCAGAAAGTAAAGTTTTTGTGAAGCTGTCGAGCACACATTATTAATATGTTTATGCCACTGCAGATTATGTGCAATTGTGACGCCTAAATACTTGAAGGTATCAACATTTTTTAGATTATTTTTTCCAACATTATAAGAAAATAACTGCAAAGTCTTCTTATTAGTTATATGCGTAAAAGTTGATTTTGTGTAATTAATTTCCATGCCCCATTTTTCGCACCAAAGATGCAAGGAATTAAGGACACGGTTTATTCTAATTTGGTCGGCAGCTTGTGTTATTCGAGAATAAATTAAACAGTCGTCTGCAAAAAGCTTCAATTCTACGGGAGACTCGGTAACCTCGTTAATATCATTAATATAAATTAGGAACAGTAATGGAGCTAAAACCGACCCTTGAGGAACGCCAGAAAATACTTCTAATGTAGAAGAAAAACAATCATCCACACGCACAACCTGCCTGCGATTATTCAAATAGGCTTTAATCCACTTAAGAATGGTTTCGCTAATTCCTGCTTTGTGTAACTTGAAAAGTAATTTACTGTGTGGAACCTTGTCAAATGCTTTTGCAAAATCTACGCAAATTACATCTATTTGTTCTTGGGCATCTATGGCTGAACTAAAATCATGTATCGTTTCTATGAGCTGTGTTATGGTAGATAGCCCTCTTCGGAACCCGTGCTGATGCTGATAAAAGAACGCGTTATCCTCGAGGAAAGTTAGTATATGTTTACTTATGATATGTTCCAATAGTTTACAGCTGATACTTGTCAGGGAAATTGGGCGATAATTATTTGCGAGTAGTCGGTCGCCGTTTTTAAAAACAGGTGTTACGACTGCGCACCGCCAATCTTGTGGCAACGAGTTAGTGTGTAGGGACTTTGTAAAGATTATCGTCAAGAAAAATGATATCCACTCAGCGTATCGCTTTAAAAACTGGGTTGGAATCCCATCCGGCCCGCTAGCCTTTTTAGAATCCAAAAGTAACAATTGATTAAATACGCCGGCCTGAGTCACGACCAGGTCTTCCATCGAACATGAAAGGGAGAAAGGCGGGTACGCGTCACAGTCATCATGGCTTGGTTTAGAAAAAACAGACTGGAAAAAGTTATTGAAATGATCTGCTATTTTTGTTTTTTCTGTTACTATGTTCTCACTTATTTGAATTAGTACATACCAAGCGCCCCATGTCAGACAATAAAGAAAATATATTTTTTTAATTTTTTACTTAGTCTTCGTATCAAAATTTAGGTAAACGGGGCCTAAGATTACATGCACTGTTATTGGTTTAAAGAAAGCAGTTGAATTTCTTGGAGCGACATTCACCGTATACAGAAGTATTAAAGATTTTTATTCGACCATAATTTATAGGCCGAGCATGTCGACCGCCTGGGGGACCAGAAGCCGCTGTTCTTCCCCTTCAGCGCCAAGCCAGTCGAGCCAGGTGGTGATGGATAAAAAGGGTCGGGGGAAGGAACCCGACTGCTGAGCAGCCGGGCAATAGAAGAGGCAACGGGCCAGGTCCGCATAGATACAGGGGCAGTTGGGACAGGAAGGGTCCGATCGATAGCGATAGAGGAAGAGGCGGGACGGGGTCATAACTGCATTCATCTGAATGTGCCGAAGAAGGCGAGACTTCGGCACCGTGAGTGTTGGATGAGGGGGAGGGTAAAGGCGTTTGTGGAGGCGGAGCTCAAGGTAGACCTCTTTTATGGTGCGGCGAAGGGTGAGTCTCCCACCGTCCTCCGAGGGCTTGGGCCAGGGGATCAACGGTGCCCGGAAAAGTGTGTCGCGGGCGAGCTGATGGGCCAGCTCATTACCGTCAATCCCTGAATGCCCAGGGACCCAGCGGAGGAAAACGATGGAAGGCTGCAGTGCGGAGACCGCTCGTTCGACCTCCTGTTGGAGAGAAGGGGTCAGGGTGCGTTTCTGTATGTGGTGTATAGCGGCTTGTGAGTCTGAATAGACTGTGTACTCTTGGAGAGAGGGAAGGAGGGCAAATGACTGGAGGGCATGCGCAATGGCGAGGACCTCGAGGGACAATGCGTCTGGAGGGTGTAGATACGGCCCGCTGGTGTGGGTTTCAGGAGCAGAGAGGTGTGGATGGTACAGGGCGTAGCCGCAGAAACCTCGAGGAGCCACGAAGGAGGCATCCGTGTAAGCTACACCCTGGGTATGAAAGAGAGGGGAATGGTGCTGTGCGGCCGCATGACGACGTCCGGCGTGCAGGACGGGGGACATGTTGGTCGGGAGGGGAAGGATACGAAGATTGGGAGCGGGGGTGGGAATAGGAGAGGTAAACGGGGAGATTGGAATGGGCGAGATGCCCGCTTGAGTCAATAACCACAGACCCTGACGGGAAAGGGAAAGCCGGGCAAGCTGCGAGTCACGATGGAGACTGAGAAGAGAACGAAGAGGATGGAAGAGGCCTGTGGCAAAGAGCTTAGTGGTAGAGGTAGTGATATGGAGGTTGAGAGCTGCCTTGTAGAGGCCCACAAGGGCAGTCTCGAGAGCGTTAAGTTGAGTCTGATTGAAGGAAGCGTAGGGTGCAAAGTACAAAACCTTGTTGAGGGCCAGCGCGTGGGCAACGCGGCATGCGTGAGCCTCGTGCATACCTGAGCGTCGAGTGACCACGCGCCGCAGGAGGTGAGTTACAGAGTGGCAGGTGGTGACAGCGCGGTGGAGGGCTTGCACATTCTTAGCCGCATGCAAAGGGAAGCCAAGAATTTTGCACTGTGTGACGACAGGAATAGGAGAGCCAGAAAGGTGGAGAGAGACGAAGTGGTTGTGTGAGCGCTGGTAGGAGGAATGGTTGAGAAGGAGAAGCTCGGATTTCTTAGGAACAGGAGAGAGGCCAGCGGTGGTGAGAAAGGAGTCGATGAGATCTAGGCCACGTTGCAGGGTGTCCTCTACGTGACCGGGAGAGCCAGATGAACACCAGAGAGTGATGTCATCGGCGTAAAATATATGATGCAGGTCGGAAATTTCAGCTAGCTGGGAGGCGAGAGGGGCCATAGCGAGATTGAAAAGGGTAGGAGAGAGAACAGCACCTTGAGGAGTGCCACGGGTGAGGTGGTGTGGATTAGACAAGTGGGTATCTACTCGAAAGCAAGCCACACGTTTAGAGAGGAAAGAGCGGATATAGGAGTACATGCGGGAGCCACAATCCAAAGAGGCGAGTTGAGAAAGGATGTGATCATGGCAAACACCGTCAAAGGCCTTGCGAACATCGACAATAACAAGTGCGTAAATTTGAGTGGGTGTAGGGGACAGGAACGTTTGCTGGAGAAACAGAAACATGTCCTGTGCACAGACGCGGCGTCGGAAGCCAATGAGAGAATGGGGGAAGAACTCCCGTGCCTCAAGAAAATCAGAGAGGCGAGTCAGAGCCATTCGCTCAAGGGTCTTACCAACGCACGACGTCAGGGAGATTGGGCGGAGGTTAGAGAGAGAGGGAGGTTTTCCCGGCTTTGGAATCATAGAAATAAGGGAGGATGTCCAGGAGCTCGGCAAGCAGCCGCTCTCCCAGGCCTCATTGTAGGTTTGAAGGAGGTATTCTTTGGCGCAGTCAAGAAGGTTACGAAGTGTGGTGTATGTAATGGCATCCTCACCGGGAGCCGAGCGTGTAGCATTAGCAGCCAGAGCAGATGCGAGCTCCCGAAGAGTGAAGCATTGGTCCAGATCGGGGCTAGGTCCACCTGAGTACATCGGGTAGGAGGGTGCCAGAGGGGGCGGGAGGTAGATAGAGGCGAGTTGATCAAAAACTTCGGAGGGAGTCCCCTGAGTGAGGGCTTTAGCTAGAGTGGGAGCAAGGGCAGGCTTAGTGCCAAGGAGGGATTTAAAGAGAGACCATGCGGATCGCGAGTGCAATGCAGAATCAAGGCCATCACAAAGAGCACTCCAACGAGAGTGCTGAGGGAGGCGCAGTGCTGAGGGAGCCGCAGAGCAGTGATCCGGGAGGGAAGTTGGGCATTGTGTGGTTGGGAGCGAAAGGAGCGTTGAAGACGTTTACGGCGACGCCATAAACGGATAAGGTGAGGATCTGGGTCTTGGATTGGGTAACGAGAGCGAACGCGGCGGCTACTGGACGTGAGCGCTGCAGAGATGCGCGACGTCCAGTCGTCGTAGGATTGAAAGGAGTCGGAGGCGAGATTAGTGCGAAAAGCATGCCAGTCAGTGTGAATAACCGGATGACAGCGAGGGATGTGGAAAGAGAGATGGTGATATGGATGAGAAAGTGGTCACTTAGAAGAGTTTCGGCTGTCATCTGCCAGTGAAAGGAAAGTGAACCCCGAGAGAAAGTGAGGTCGGGTGTCGTGGGGCGTTGTGAGGCAATGCCCGCTCGAGTAGGAAAGCCAGGTATATAAAGAAGGGTGAGGTGGCGTTCCTGGGCCAGACAATGCAGGAGGCGGCCGGGTTTGAGGGTTTGTGGGTAGCCCCAGAGTGTGTGAGGGGCATTAAAATCACCACCAAAGAGGAGATGGAAGGTAGAAGGGAGAGAGTGAAGGAATTTGCCCAGAGCAGAGAATAAAGAGGAAGTGACAGGGGGGTTGTAAAAAGACAAAAGGACGAGTGAGATGCGGGAGGAAGGGTGGTAATAAACCACACAAACTAAATATTTAAGGAGGGTGGATGGGATGTCAATTTGCTCTACGAGCACGTCACTGCGTACATAAAAAGACGCAAGCGGTGTGGCCGTAGTGGCATGGTAGGCGCGGTAGCCTGGGACATTGCGGGCCGTCCGGGTCTCCTGGAGAAGGAGAAAATGAGGCAGAGAGGGGCGGGTGAGTAGATACTGGTGGAGGCGGGTCTTATTGTGGCAAAGATTTCGGCAGTTCCACTGCACAATTTCGAGGTCCTCGCCAAACGCCATTATGAGAGTGGAGAGGAACGCGATGGTACGCGTTCCTTCTTTTTTGCCGGGGGCAGTGACTCATGGACGGATTGCAGCATAGATGTGAAAGATTCCAATTGCTTTGATTGTGCTTGGAGGGTGGTAAGAATCTGGAGAACCGAAGTTTCCAGCTGAACCAAGCGAGTGTGATGTGCCTGTGTGGTGGTTTCGACAAGGTCAGCCAAAGGGGCGACCTGGGCGCTGGAGGAGGGAGTGGGGAACGTGGCAAGGTCCTCATTTAGCTTGCTAAGCTGGGAGGTAAGAGAGGAGGTGGTTGTCTGGAGGGTTTGAGTCAAGGCATGTATCTGCTGTTGTAGATCGTGGGAAATGCGCTGCTGCTCTCGCTGCTGGCGTTCCAGCATTGCGAGCCGGAGGACGAAGGAGCAGCTCGCGTCAGTCAAGGATGGAGAGGATGGTGTAGTGGAAGAGAGGGACGCTGGCACCGAGGATCCTTTAACTATGGCGGCGAAGGAGCCTTGTGGTGACGTGATCGGAGCTGATGGATATTCATGATTAGAGGAGGAGGAGGGGGTGGTGGGTTGAGTGGCCCGGCGCAAAGCTAGGCGTCGGAGGTATGCAGCTTTAGCACACTCGCGTTGTTTAGCAAGGAGGAAGGGGCAAGTGGGGTCGAGGGAGGGGTGGGTGTTCACCTGGCAATGAACGCACCAGGGCTGGGCACACACATGAGCGAAAGGGTCAGCGGGTAGAGGAGCAGCACAGCGACGGCACATTGCCAGAACGCTGTGCTGGGGGCATTGGTGGGCGCGGTGGCCTAGAGTGAGACAACGGGTGCAGGTGGGCGGCTTAGGTTTATGAGGACGGCACTGGAAGGCAACGCGTTTGAAATATACAAAGTGGGGGATGACGGTACCAGCGAACGTTATGAGCACTGATTGAGTGGATCCCATCATGCGAGTAGCGAGAATACCTGTTTTGAAAGATTCTAGACCATGCATGAGCTCATCAGGAGTGAAGTGGCCACCGGCGTTATGGATGACGCCGAGGCATGAGATGGGAGGATGGGGGGAATAAGTTTTGATGCTGACAGGCTTACCGTGAAGGTGAAGGTGCGTGATAGAAAGTAGGAGATGGGCGGTAAGAGGAGAATGAGTTTTTAAAAACACAAGGCTTTGGGCTGGCTTGGCCTGAAGGGTGATGTCTGCACTGGTCTTGGAGGAAAGTTGTGCAGCGGAGGTGACTGCGGCGAGCACGTCGTAGAGAGGCAGCTTGGGATTGAGGGTACCAGGAGGGAGTTGTATGCCAACAGTGATGAGCTCGGAGCGGGGTCGGGTGGCGGAAGCAGGCTTACGGCTGGCACCGATGGTGCTCCAGCCGATTTCCGGGGATGGAGTGTCGTCTACCGGGGACGCCATGAAGTCCATGTCTGCCGACGAATCGTTAGCCTGAGGCGCAATCTGCGACGCTGGTGCCGGGCTGCAGGTCTTGGTGTCAGCGGGTAATGTGGCTGGTGTAGGTGCGGCGGCACCGGCGGCGTCGACGAACGCAGGCGGCTGCGACGCGTCTATGGACCCAAAGGTGTTGGCGTTCCTTAGAGCGTGGAGTTGGCGAGCAGTGGACGCTGCGGCGACGACGAACGCTGCCGGCTGCGCCGCGGCCGTCAATCCGGAGCTCCCAGCGTCGCTCACAGTGTTGGTTGCGACAGGATTTTGCGCGGTGGCGTGGGCGGTTGGAGTAGGCCCCGCGGTGGCGGCATCAGTGGGTCTGGGCTGCAGGGGCTTCGTCAGACGCTGCATTGCAGAGGTGCAGGCGCGGCGCGTTAGGGTTAGCGAGGCGCCGCGCCGCTTCAGACTTTTGGAGGCGCTTGAAGGGCCAGCCCGGCAGCGGGCCGTGATGCCGATGGTATCCATGTGCTTCGGAAGCCTTCCGGAAACGATGGAGAGGAAATCCAGGGGCGGGCGAAGCCCTGGATTAGGCCAGGGGCAGGTGAAAGCGGAGCACGATCGGCAGCCAGCTAAACAGGGCGGCGCCACCTAGCGGATTCCACCGTATATAATTTAGGCAGAAAATCCTCGGCTTACAATAAAGGAAGAAATTATAAACATCGTGGCTACCCTGATTGTATTTTTGCTCTTTTCTTATGACCCAGATTACCTTTTCTGCCTGATTTAAAGACCTTAAAGACCTTATATCGGTGCTTTTTACTTGAAAGTGTTCGTTACATTCGAAATTAACACGCTGAAGTTCGTTTTATCTGAGGTGGGAGACATAGGTTTGGAACATCCGCGGTTAACATACTCAAGTTCGTCATATATCAGGCGGCCTAGCAAGTTTCGTTAATTCGATGTTAACGATGCATAATAGCCAGGTAGCATCCTTAGGCACTTAAGATCTTACGGGTAGTACTCTAATATCGTTCGTAGGCCGGTGGGCATGCTGCCACCTTCCCACTGTGGCAGGTGGCCCACCTGCTGGCTGCCGGCATAAAGCGGCAGCCATTTTCCCCAGTACAAACTCTTGTATTTCTTAAGGATTATTAAAGCAATGTCATGGCGTTAGTGAAGAATTTATCTGTATATTAACAAGAGGAAATTCTCACCAAAGCTCAGTCCAGAAGGATAGTGGTCTTTGCAGGGTGCCTTTCCTGAAATGGGGTCCCATAGAGAGCAGCTTGTGGCATGAAGAGGTTCCCTTTTCCGTCACGCAACAAAACGTTGGCAAATATTCACTGGAGTTCTCACAGTTTTCGTCCTCCGTTTTGTTTTCGAGGAAATGAGAGATAGCAAATATAAACACGATCAATTATCTCTTATTAGAAAATTCCAAAATGCAGTGATGAGTTACCAGCAAGAATTTCAAAAACTATAAGAAGGTGACATTCACATTTTTTATAAAGCACGGCTCTGTCTTGACGGATCCGGCTGTACTCAGTGTTCCCGCAGGCTGCCTCAGATTGTCGTTGATTATAATGTCCAATTTTTTATTGCTACAGTTAAATGTTCTTCTCAGGCGTTATTTAAACGTACTGAAAAATGACGGAAAAGTATATTCCTGATTTGCCCCACTAAATGCAGGTAACTTAAAGTTTTCACTATTTGTTTTTCTATCGTCTAGAAAATATTTGATGACAAACAACACAATGTCATTTTCCATTCTTTTGTCTTCTCTCAGTTGCGACAGAATTATGAAGGGGAAAAGGGCGATGAAAACGGAGGCTCAAGTTCGAACAACGTGTAAAGATATTATTGCCCATCTATTTAAAGAAACTACCCGACTTGAGCGAGTATTAAAGAAAATTAAGAGCAGAATATTAAAAAAAGCTATTTCACTGGGCTGTAGTGCTGGTAATTCAAATGCTTCAGAGATGACGCCCACGAGAAATGAAGAAATTCAAAATTTTACGCTAGAGCATGTTTTAAACATTGCATCTAATTTTAGTTCTTAAGCACGGTGCTTTTATGGGTTTTTTTTTCGTGAAAAGGGTACATACGCCACGGAAATCGGTATATTCTTGGTAGCTGCCAGTTGTAATGGCTTCGTAACCTTGAACGCAAATATTATGAAGAGCAGCAAGGCAAACCACAAGCAAGAAAATTCCTTAATTCCATCACGGGAAAGAGGAAAGCGCTGCTACTGAAGCATACAAACTCTGTTACTTTGGGGGCCTTCATTATAGACCGGCAAGATGATATACTTGCCATAAAAAAGTAGCCATTCAATTTTTATCCTGTCCTCATTATATTCCTGCAACCCCTGCATAAATTTTACGCCGCAAATTCATCTCTGCGAGTGCTTGCGTTAGACTTAGTGTTAACTGCATAGCGCCCTCTCAAGAAGCAATTGTAATGGGACCGACAGGCGCAGCGCAGCGAAGAAGCGGACGAGTTCAAGCGGGACAACGAAGAAGCAGACGAAGTGCAGCTGGGTTTTTCGAACGACGCCTGTGAGTGTGCCCGTCGTGTCGCCGGTCAACCAAGACCAACCGACCTGTGCTTCAAATAAACGCCTTGACACAGTGTGTAAAGCCTTCAGCATAATGCGGTTTTTTCATCCTCCAACGCACCAATTAAGTACCTTCGTTCTGAATAATGATGAGATCTCTCGGCATGGAGCAATTATGATTTTACCCACTAAATAGTTTCGATTCTGCTTCGAAAGCGCACGAGACACTCCCTTGGTGCACTGCATAATTCTAACTGAAACTGCAATCATGATTGCTTATACAGGAAGAGCTTTTTATACTGACAGCTTGATGAATAAAACGGCGCTAAATGATATGTGGCCGCTGTTTTAAGTGTGTCTGTGTAGGCGTCGATCAGCAATAGATTATGAGGTAGAGGTCGCGGTGATGCGATATATCACTAGTTTTTTATTTAGTTTTCCAATATAATTTATTTTTCCTACACGCTTCAATCGGAAGCTTTAAGGCTTTAATAATTTGATACTACTCCAATGTGAATAACTTGCCGAACTGCAATAGGTCTTAAGATATTAATCAATCAATGCTCCGCTTCCCATGAGCATGCGCCAGGAGGCGGCGCAAGCTGAGAAAAAGCAGAGTGGACTGATTATCCCAATACCTAAGGCAGTTTGGAAAATTCTTGCAAATTCGTTTTGACGCATATCAATACTAGCTTCAATGTTCCAACTGGAGATCGCGGTAAATATGAATAAATAAAGAGATAAGTAATGATTTTCACTAACTTAAAGCACAATCGTCACGCTACTTTGCTATATTGTGTCCGCCAAATCCGACACCGTGAAGGCATCATCAGCGTGTTTTTAATAAAACTCCGAACAAATAAATAAATCACCATCTATTTGATTGTGTGGTGTTTTTCGAGATGCCTTTAGTTCACAACACATTTTAATAATGTAGTCATCAAAAAACGAGCATAAATATTCAGCTCATAAAACGCTCTCGTCGTCTACAACAACCTATAAGAGTAGTCTTATCTATATATCTACTTAAATCTATCGTCATAAAGATGTATTGCGTACAGAGAATGTCATGGCAATTATTTAGAGCATGAAAAAGCGACATGCAGTGTTAGATAAAAGTTCACGCAAGTGTAGACCAACAAGCATAGATGCTACACAGACCTTATGGCTAGAAATTTATTGAGAGTCTGCAATTTTTTTTGTAATTGATGTTAGCGCTATAGTTTTCAGTTCAACTTCTCCTGGTGACATGAGGATGCCAGTAAAGATCCCGGAACTTTCGCATCGTTTCTGCAGCAAATTTCAGGAACTTCAAAGCTTAAAGCATACTTCAAAAGTTTTTATTTTCGTATATTGTGTAACCTCTGTGCGGCATTCTTGTTTTAAATACGAAACGCACTATCGCCATTACAAACTTAAATGACACTTTTGTGCTAACATAGTATGGTTGTGAACATAGCCTGGTTGTTTGAAGATCGCGGCTCGTCAGTTAACTTTATGCAAAGATAACCTCACTGCTATCCATCAGTTCAACGTGGTGCACAGGAGTCTACACAGAGATTTAATATGGAAGTCGCATGTTCCCTCATTTTTCGCGATTATATGCTATCTGAAACGCAAAGTTCACCACAATTCTGAGAAGGGAATATAACTAACGCTACAAACTACGTTTTTCAATCCTTAAGTACCTCATGAAGCACCCGCTCAGCCCAATTGTCTTAAAGGCCACCCGTGACTCTTGTAGCATTGACATATTTGAGTCACCTACTCGTTTGCGCCAACGCTTTGACTCGCTTTCAATACTGCTGCACATCTGCTGCAGACCCACTTTGGTGTCAGGATTCTAATGCAGTTTTATTGAGAAAGGAACGCAAACTAAAGCTCATTAAAAACCTGGTTTCTGAACCTACTCGGTCCCTTAAACCGGTGTGACTGCGGGCGATTTGCAGCTTGTGTTTTTCAGCCTTCGTATAGTCAACCGTAGGGTCACTGAACACAAATATTGGGTCTAGGCGGCGGGAAGCGTTCCAGGGGAGTGCTTAACATTTCTTAGCGTCTCTTCAATGTACCATGGCTCAAGTAAGGGCCTTCTGCACAAGCATGCCGCGGTCTCCACCGCAATACTTCCGCTGAAGTCAATCTTGCTTTGCCATAACACGCTGTGCTGAGACACAGCACTTCTATCCCTTTTCGTTTGATATAAGCGCTGCTCTTCATTCTTTCGCGCAGATCCTTGGTTCCAAAACATTGTGTTTTGTCAATTTTGGTTGGCCTTCTTCGGTCAATAAAATAAATTTGCTTTCCACACACAGACCTTTGTCGGTTCTTTCCTTCTGGATGCTGAGGGTTCCAATTATTTCATAGTAAGCAATTAGTTTGTCTCCAGCGTGTACATTCCGTAACAAGACGCGCGTTTGCTAAAACCTGCAAAATTTCTAGCCTGGCCTGACCAGCACATGGAGCATTCTTATGCGGGTCCAGCGGCCATAATTATTTGTCAGCGTTGTACTGAAGTTTGCATTTATAGTGTTTATATGGTCAAGCAGGGGGAGCACTCGTCTCCCAAACGCAATTCCCCCAGAAAATTATCTGCAGCTTGTTGCATGAAGGAGGTGTCGTATGTGGTTATTATCTTAAGTCTGGAATACTCACAGGTGTAAAAGTCGTAAATTGACAAAAGTATATTTTAGTTCATCCCGCCAAAAACGGCATAACTAGCAAATACATCGTGGCACCTATTGACCTAGCGAATATTGAGCCGATATTCCAAAGCGTTATTGAAAGAGAACAATACACCCGCTACAATTATACATTATACTTTTTTCCCAAGTTCTTCAACTGCCGCAACGTGTACAACTCCGGTATTATAGGTTAACCTTCGTTCAATACATTTCGTGAGCTTTAATTTTCTGTCCAAGCCACATGCTTCCTATATATGTCAGTTTTCCATCTTATTCGCAAAATTATTGTGGAATTTTTTTTTCTTCTTTTTACTTCTTAAAAGCAGACACAGTGCAACGAGTGTTGTCAAGAAGGTGGAAGGTTTTCTTTTTCAGCAATTTTCAGCCCATGTTTGGCACTGGCTTAAGTTGTTGATGAGCGCTACAGCATTTCGCTCAGACGGCTCTCTTTAGGTCTGCATTTCAAAATTTATAAGTCTGGTATAGCAACTCCAGTAATCTGAAAACATCTTAATCTTCTCAGGCAAAGAACACGTTGAAATTAAACGTGAAAAATTTCGCGAATAGCAAGTTTTTACCGAGATCACAATTTCAGCGCAGCTCTGCCGTTGCCTCAGGCTCTGTAGTGTCATATTGTATTCCCATGCTGGGTGGCGGGCACGGGGGAGTGTGTTGCAGTTTACCACGAGGGGTGATCGGCCGCGGCGATAGCCTTGTGCACATTCAGTGACCAGCGAAGCTGATCTGTTGGTGGTGCCGCTGGATTCGAATGTCATGGCAATTTTTAATTTCACTTATTTATGTGTTGTCTCACTCGGTAAAACCGACCGCGGTGACGTTGCTCAACCGAGGAACGAGTTCTTGAGAGCTGTGCTCTAAAACGAAATGCCAGCATTCTTCCTCTTCTGTTACGGCGAAATAACAATAAGAATGGCATAGCATGCAGGCCATTAAAGCACCCATTTGTTGGTTGGCCCCTGAACACACGACCGCGCATGTAATATTCTCAAGTCTGCTCACTTCTGCGCCGCGCTTCAACTTCCCGTTTAATATTTCTATACAGCCCAAATGGTTTAGGGTGCTCAAAGACCGGACAAGCTCTACAGCGTTTTCAAAGCTGCCCCAAAGAATTTTCTAGCTGCTGCATAGAAAATTTCAGCTCCATTTTCTCTGATGGTTGATTGACAGTTAACATTTTTGGGCTAGACTAATAATCACGGCAAACTCCTTAACAAGTTGAAGAAGCTATTAGTTTCGCTTTTTGTACTGAGTAGCGACCGTGAGATTCCTGCATCTAGTGGGATGGACGCAGCGCGCAAAAGACCACTCACAGCAGTGACGTTTATGTCACGTGGAAGATGGTGCGCGCCAGTCGTCCGCGATTCAGTCCGCTGCTCTGAATTCACACTTAAGTAAAGGGACTGGACTTAAACGCAAGGCAAGCGTCGCAGGGATAGTCAGAAAATGAGTTGGGCCGATAACCTTGGACAAGTTTCCTGATGACAAACCCACCGCGCCTTGCACAGGGCAGGGTCAATTGCACTGATCAAGGAAAGTCATTTCTCCTGCAATGGGCATAGTAAAGTTGTTACCCTGAACATATTGTTCAGCAGTGTGGGAAGTAAATCGCAGTTTAAGGTAGGCAGCTAATCATTGGAAGTGCTAAGGTAAAACGTCTACTAAGGTCAGGTAATAGCCGCGGATGCGCACCTCGAGCGTGCAACAACTCAGAAGAGAATAAGGTAAAATGCACTTGGCACCAACTGGCAGATTATGAATGGCAGTTTACCTATATCCCTCAAAAGAAAAGTATATTATAGCTCTGTCTTGCCGGCGCTTACCTATAGAGCAGGAACATGGAGGCTGACGAAAGAGGCTCAAGGTAAATTGAGAACCTATCTACTTATCGAAAAGAATGTGATCAATTCAACGTTTACAGGCCGTAGGAAAGCAGAATGGGTGAGTTACAATATGGGAAGAAAGGATATCATCATCGTAATCAAGAAGGAAAATGGGAATGGGCAGGCAGTGTGAACGCAATACTATTGTTAGTAAAGTGTGAGGTTCTGGATTTCAAGACAAGGCAAGAGCAACAGAGGTCGTCTGAAAGCCAGTTGGGAGGATATAGGCTAGGAAGTTTCGCGCGAATTTGGTGGCCGCAGCAAACGCAATATTGGTTTTGATTGGAGATATGTAGGAAATGTTCATTAGGAAACAACAGCGCGTATTGGGACGGGGACTAAAGTGAACACGACACTACAAGTGCTGTTGCTTCCTAATAGGCCGATACAAACTTGCCAGCTCGCTCTCCTACAACAAGCAGGAAATACCTTTGTCCTGTAGTGGGCGTAGTTAGAGGATGATTATGATTTTCTATGAGACTCTCTTGGCTTTAAGGCGTTACCAACGTTTGAGATAGCGACTGCAAAAACGAGGCCTTAGTGGCTGGCCAAAGGGAATAAAATGCAGTGGTTCAGGATTCGATATCCTTGTATATTCGCACTGAGAACAGGGGCTTTCAGATTCGCAGTAATAAGCAGTCTGTTTTCATGCCACTCTGATGGGCCTCGCAGTGGGCGTTCTTTTAGTGAACATTAGTTTTTTCACTCTTGCTGCTTTGCTCGAGGATGTCTCGCCGCTTAGTATTCCTTTATTTTCACCATATGATATTTCATTCACACCGACGGCCCATATTCGTCTTCTGTTTGTCCATCCGAATAATAACCCTCTTACCATACGACTATTGTGTCTCCCCGATTATCATTATGGCCTGAGGACTGGAAAGCTGCGAGGTTCGTGAAAGGTCGTAGCGTGCGGAAGCCGAGCGGCCGCACCAAAAATACAGCGAAGACCGGTGCAGGACAAGGAATGAGTGTTTATTAGTCTGACGATTCGTTTATGAACAGCGGTTGCTTATCCGCTGCTGCTATCAGTGTGCGTGATGGCAAGTGACGTGCCACGCGCTAGACACTATCACATTGCTTCCCTCCAAGATCATCGCCTCCATTCATTAACTTCAGTGATGGAAATCGTGCTAGGTATATCGGTCTGGTGGTTTCCAGGTGCGCTGGCTTCTGCGCATTGTTGGTGGAGAGTCGGAAGGCGCTTCAACTTGCGCCTTTGGATGTCCGTTGTGGGCAGCTGGCAGTTTCAATTCTTGTTCGTTTGGTGGTGGCGGGGTCGGGGTTGCTGCATCCTTGATAAGAGGGGGTACTGCCACGTCCGCGTCAAGCTGAACCTCCTGTGGTGGGAAGGCGGTGTTCCGATGACGCTCGGTGTCCTCGGTGTCGGGTCGTCTCGGGACTTCCGCCCCGGTGTCCAGTCCTGCATACTGGAAACAGCTGCCCGATCGCAAATGATCAACATGAACGTGGCGAACTGTGTTCTGAGTCTCTACGAGATAGGTCTCAGGGCTGACTAGCTGCGCTATACGCCCTTCCGTCCATGACACCTTCTCTTGCCGGACAGTCTTCACGTATACCCGGTCTCCTTCTTTAACGAACGAAAAGTCGATCTTCGTTGGTCATGCTGCTGTTTAGGCCCTTCTTGCTTACTCTGCATGTTATCCTGAAATGATGGCCTTAGTAATGACAATCTAGTGCGCGGAGTTCGTTTCAGGAACAGTACAGCCGGGAACTTACATGTCGCCGTGTTAAGGGCTGTCCTATACGCCAGCAAGAAGTGGTATAGTCTCTCCCGCATTGATCTGCTGTTACTTCTCTTGCTGTAGTGCAGAAGCTGCTTGTGAAGAGTTCTTTTTACTGTTTGCACCGACCTTGAGGCAGCCCCGTTGGACTGCGGATGGTATGGCGGGCTGTACGTGCGTCGGATGCCACAGGCATCGAGGAAGTCATGGAATTCCTGTGCTGAAAACTTGAGGCCGTTATCGGAAACCAGTTGTCCAGGGTACAGCAAACAGACTCCGCATGCGCACGATAGTCTTCGCAGCTATAGTCGAGCGCATAGGAAAAACTTCGATCTACTTTGAAAACGAGTCTACGCACAAAACAAATGTCGTTTTTTCAAAGTCAAAAGTCCACATGCACCCGCTGCCAGCAGCGGGCGGGAAACGACCATGGCTCGAGTGGAGAACGAGGAGCGCTATTTTGCATTTGTAGGCAAATGATGCACGTTTTTATCGTGCTTTCGATGTCTGCGTCTAGCCCTGGCCACCAGAGCACGCTACGTTCGAGAACCTTCATGCGTCAAGCCCCGGGGGGTTCCGCGTGCAGCAGCTGCAACACTAAGTTTTCAGCTTTGTTACCACAATAACACGACTGCCACATGTGACGCATCCCGCTTCCAGCGCAGCTCCGCAAGTCTGTTATAGTACGGTACAAGTTTAGCATCTCTGATTTGTGCTGGCAATCATTCCAGCATATATTGGTAGACTTTGCTGAGTGTTCCGTCATACTTGCTAGCTTTAGCAACGTCCTTAGCCGTCAATGGCGTAGTATCAAAAACAGCGAGCGTATGTGTCTCATCAACACTGTTTTCGCTTACAACAGGCAGTCTGGACAGTGCGTCCGCCAATTCCATTTGAGATCCTTTCCGATATCTCAAGTCGTAGCGATAACAAGCCAGGATTAAAGCCCATAGTTTCATTCAAATAGCCCCCAAAGATGGGGCCTGCTTCCGTGGCCCTAAGATGCCTATTAATGGTTGATAATCCGTGAACAACGTGAATGCCCTCCCATATAGGTAGCGATGAAACTTCTTGACTGCAAAGACTATCGCCAGCGCTTCTCGCTCGATCTGGGCATAGCCGCGCTCGGCTTGCGATAGCGTCCTGGAAGCAAAAGCGACAGGCTTTTCTAGCCCACTTGGAAGTATGTGAAAAGGACCGCGCCGAGCCCATACTGCGACGCATCACAGCTGAGAGCCAAGGGTTGCTTAGGATCGTATAGTAAGCAAGTACCGGACTAGTCGTCAACATGTTCTTTGTTTTTCGAAACTCGCGAGAACACTTGCCTGTCCATTTCCAACGCGTGCCTTTCTTCAGGAGCTCGTTGAGCGGCGCAGCCAGTCGCCAAATTCGACAGGAATTTCTTGAGAATGGTAACATTCTACTCCAAAGACTTCAGTTCGCTACCATTCGTAGGCTGCGGTGCATGCTCTTATGCCCTTGTTTTCGATCCCAGTGGCATTATTCCATCCGCTGAAATTATGTGGCCCAGATAGGGGACTTCACTGCAGAAGAGTTTGCATTTTTTCATGCGCAGCGTCCCACTGTGCTCCTGCAACCGTGTCAAAACCTCTTCCAGACTTTGCCGAAATTCACTTGAACCTTCAATGATGACATCATCAATATAACACACGACTTGAGGGATACCTTTGAGAAGCCCGTCCAAGAGCGACTGAAATATGGCAGGAGCACTTTCGATGCCGTAAGGGAGCCGTTGATACTGGTAGAGGCCTTGGTGGGTGTTTATAGTTAAAATCGCCTTCGCGTCTTCGCTAAGTTCCACTTGCTAGTAAGCGGCAGCAGGGCCTAGAACGCAGAGTAATTTTGAGCTTGCCAAAATCGTGAACAAATCTTCTGGCAAGGGAAGAGGGTAGCGCTCAGTCAGCCACACAGGCTTCACCGTGACCTTTTAGTCACCGCACAACCGTAATTTTGCTCCTCCATCTTTCGGTACCACTACCAAAGGAGTAGCCCAATCACTTCTGGTGACCCTTTTCAGTACCCCCGCCCGTTCCAAGGCATCTAGCTCCTCGGACACAGCTTGCTTCAATGCAAAACAATGGGACGGGCCTTGCAAAATACTGGCTTGCTGTTTGGGTTCAAGAGGACCTGTTCTTTGTAGCCCGTTATCAACCCCATCTGCGGTCGGTGAAAACAAAGCCTCAAACTTCTTAAGTTCCTCCATGGTGTCGTCTTGCTGTATGGCTTGAACTTCCTTCCAATTTAATTTCAGCTTCCTCAACCAGTTGCTGCTAAGCAGACACGGCAACACTTTCCGACAGTCATCTACTATCAGAACAGGTAAAACGACAGTTTGATTAGCGTGCTCAACACGCACACTCGCCGATCCTATGACGGGCACTGGTTCTCCTGTGTACGTTCTTAACGGAACAGTAGCCGTCGCTACTGTCAGATGGGGAAGCTTGCGATGAAAAACTGACTTCAGCATGACGGTGGCGGACGCCCCTGTGTCTATTTGCATCCTTACGGCCTGTCCTTCCATCAGAACTGTGACATAGTATGAAGACGTATTTGTTGTCACTGTATATTTCTTGCTCTTCGACTTACTCATCGGCCAGGCTATCGATCGCATTCAGCGCCTTCGGTTTACCAGTTCGCTGCCTCGCTACCTTTCTCGCCGAAGTTATGACACTTGTACTTGCGATATCGACAATTATTGGCCGCATGGCGTTTACCGCAACGGAAGCACTCTACGGGCTCAGTCCTGCTTCGATAGTTGTCCTTAGCACGGTCACTTTGGCTCAGAACATCAACTTCTCCTGAGTGCACTTATGGTATACCTGGGAGCTCTTCTAACCTTACTTGTTGAGTTGGAGGCTAGCACACGATTTAACGCAATTTTGCACGCCTCTTCGAATGACAACTTTTCAGCTCCAAACAGCTCACGCTGAGTGTCGACGCAGCGTACCCGGCGACTAGCCATTCTCTAAGCGCTTCATGGACAAATTTGCCAAACGCGCAAATTCTGGCCAGGTGCTTCAGCTGCACAATGAATTAGGCTACAGCCTCTCACTCCAGTTGCAATCATCGGTTAAATTGGCACCTTTCCACGATCACGGCCTTTCGGGAACTTTAGTGGGTTTTCAGTATCTCCGTGACCTCGTCATTCGTTTTCCTGGCTGGGGAGTTCGGAACTAGCAGGTTCTTCAATACTTCATACACTCGAAGTCTTACTACATTTAGGAATACAGCTAGCTTCTTGCCTTCAGCCACAATATTTGCGAAGACGTAAAGCTCAAATATTTCCAAGTAGGACTCGAAGCTGTCGCTCCTTTCGTCAAAAGAATCAATTTTTCCCACCCTCACCATTGAAGCATCCACCAGGCAGTCGTCCTCAGCAGCAACCGAAGAAAGTGGCTAGCCGCCTGGGTCCCTTTCTCGTTGCCAGCGAAATGTCGTAGCATGCGGGAGCCGAGCGGCCGCACCAAAGAAACAGCGAAGACCGGTGCAGGACAAGGAATGAGAGTTTGTTCGTCTGACGCTTCGTTTATAAGCAGCGGTTCCTTATCCGCTGCTGCTATCAGTGCGCGTGATGGCAAAGTGACGCGTCATGCGCTTCACGCTACCACAGTTCGCAAAATTTGGTGTTGCTCGTCGTAAAAGGAAGTATACCCTTGCCACTAACCTATCGCTTTGAAAGCGAAACTCCAGAAGAAGCGTCAGTACTTTCGAGCAAGTAATCAAGGGTGATGGTTTATCGTTTATGGGGGTTTAAAGTCCCAAAGCGACTCAGGCTATGAGGAACGCCATGGTAAAGGGCTCCGGAAATTTAGACCACCTGCGGTTCTTTAACGTGCACTGACATCGCACAGTACACGCGCCTCTAGAATTTCGCCTCCATCGAAATTCGACCGCCGCTGCCGGGATCGAACCCGCGTCTCTCGGGCCAGCAGCTGAGCGCCATAACCACTGAGCCACCGCGGTGGCTAAACCTGGGGTGAGTATATATTTTACAAGCGTGGATGTTTCGGCGAAGTAGTACATGTTCGAATATTTTTGCTGTAAAGAGGCTACTACAAGATTTGCATGTTCCTGCAACTTTTGTCGATACGACAAAATGTTATGGGCATTAGCCACGTTCCTCAAAGAATGTCACTACATGCCCTATATTAACACCATTGTGGCCAACACTTCTTGGAACGCATAATATTCTGATAAAACTGCTGTGTAAAGCCACGTAGCCTGCTTTGAGACAAATATTAGATGTAAAAGCACATCGTGATTGATGTTGGCCGTGGCATCGCCAAAATTCTCAAATAGCAAAGAAATAGGAAGTATATAGCTTTATCAGCAGACATGTTTTTATTTCCGATGTATTGTGTCTGATCTGGCAGCTTGGTTATTTTCTGCAGTGTTTTTCACGGCAGTACCCTGAAAAAAAAACAGAAAATACGTGTCTCGGCCATATTAAACAGCCTGCGCATATAAGTATGCCTGAAAATCAAGTATGAAAACTTAACTGTGCCACAAAGTCTTCCGAACTTGCTTTGTGTCTGCGGCTGGTGTGAAGCGGTAATTATTCTTTTTTACTTGTACCAGGTGTTCACTGCAAGCCCTCTTCCATGCTCAACCTCAGCTGCAGCTACCGACGGACGCTTTCAACGCAGAGTTATTGGTTTGATCTTCACCCGTAAAATACAGAATGGCATCAGTACGCTTCTCCGGAATGGCAATGTTGCGAGCATTTGATGACATAATTTACCTTTCGCCGGGGTAGCTCACAAAGCAGAAAACTGATGAATTTGCACTGCAATGGCAGTAGCATAATATGTCTAATGAGAAAAAGGGTTTTCGAGCCAATCTTTGGGAGGCTTCGCTTTTCTATCCCAAAACTAATGTCACCAGTTTCTTTCTTTACTAATCCTGTATGAATCATTCAGGGCATGTTTGAGTGGAAAGTTGTGTCTTTTCTCTGAAATCTAAAGCAAGAAAACGCTGTCGCAAAACGAGTAAAATTATCTGTACTGAACCTGCAATTCACTTTATGTTTCAAACAATTTTTCTCTGTTTCCTACTATTTCTCGTTTACACTTGCATGCAGCTCAAGCTCTCAAGTATTGCTGTAGTAGCTACGCCGCGCCGCCCTGAAACGTGGAGCGTATGCTATGACAGGATGTAGTGTCACAACTGGTTTGCGTGGCACGAAGGAAACGTAAGTAATGTGATAAGCATCCCCGCTGGCATATGCGAAAGAAGAAATGATCAATTTCACTGAAAATATGAGAAGGAAATTGTATCTGAAGTCGCTGCTGAAGCAGACACTTTCAATATAAACAGTCGTAATAGTCAGCAACATGCCTGGTTGTTTTCAAATGTGCATCCTTAGAACCCCTTAGTCCCATACCTTGACGTGCTTTTTTTCTATTATTTTACATCTTCTACAGAAATAAAACTTCGAAAAAGTTTAGTTTCGAGAATCTGCAGGCGCCTGCTGTCGAGTGCATTTACATGGCTTTGAACGCGCTAGGGTTTACTGTTTTGATATTCTTGCGCAAAAAAAAAAGTGGGAGAATTTTGATGAGCAAATGGCCTGTGTTTTTTTTTCAAGAACATGTCTTATAACCTTGCCTTATGTTTTTCTGGCCGCCAAATGTACTGCAACCTTTCTAAAACTTTGATTCGGCTGTAAGGAATGTCTAAAAAAACAAATCCAGAGGAGAGCGTAACAAGCATTCAGAAACAAACTGGTTATTTTTGTATATCACATCTTGCTTTGAAATTCTTCTCGGTTTTGACCACAAGTTCTTTAGGCCAGCAGTAAATATTTGGTGTCAATGAAAAGAAATTTAAAGTAATTCTTCCAGTGCTCAATCTAGAGCATTTTTGACAATTGCTGGTGGGGGGGGGGGAACTCATGGAGGAAAAGGAAGATTTGTTTCTTTCTTCGCGTGTATCTGCAAAACATGCATCCGCTCAAGCTTGCCCAGTGAGCCATCCTCATTCGGCTCAAAGTACAGGCAAGTACCATATTTCACGCCGAGGTTAAAAGCTTTATGTGAGCTCCGTCATCAGTGAACAAAAATGTCATGAGTGAACAAAAAGTGCTTTCTGAATCTTGAGACCGGCACTCCTACCTGGTCCTGCAGCACAAGAACAGTGCTCCGTATGATAGCCTCCTTTGAGCTGGCTCTCTGTGCACTTCTCAAAGCTTTTTGCTTGAGGCTTGCATGTTTTCTTGTTATTTCGTAAAAGGCAGCACAGGCCTGGCTGGCAGTCGTTGTTGTCTACACAGGGCTCATTCTGCACTTTCATCTGCAGGAACCACAGCGCATGAGTAAGCGTCGACATCTGCTTACTCAGGTAACTGAGAAACATGTCTCTATATTTATACTACTGATGGTAGCTCGAAATTCTACCGTAATGTAGCTGTCGCTACAAAAACAGAACAGCGGCGTCAGTGGCAGAAGCGGCACACAGAGAGGAACGACAGCAGCGCTGACGGGTGGCTTAATAGTGTCCTGAGCAACGAGTTTAGTAGCAGCACGAGGACCCGTATCATCAAGCACAGTAGCAGATTGTGGAGCACACGGCACAGAGAGTTCGACCTTTGGATGGGCACAGTCAAACAGGGCATGATTTTGGGGCAGAATACAACAGCCCAGAATGACAACATGAGAACAAGTGGGGAGAACGACGAATCAATGGAATACAGAGCGTGGGCAATTACAACGCGGGCGCTGCAGACAGCTGTTGCATGGAGATGCTGAGCGTTGGAGGTACGCTGTGGCAGAACGGAAAGGGGCGTTGTCGCTTTCGAGAGCGACAGACTTTTTGCCGAATTAAGATACGGTGTCACCAGCGTCTACGAGCGCGGAGGGGAATCCGACTGTGCAGTTTGCTCGTGGCACCCCCTGCCACCAGATACGGGCCGGTGTAGCTTCGGCTACAAGGCCTCAATCCCGTGCAAAGCCAGCGGTGGGCATGGGTTGGCCGGGGCCCATCCTCTGAGGATGCAAAACCCCATGAGAGAGGCAGCGACTCCCACGCAGCTCTGAGGCCCAGTTGCGCCCGTGATGTCGTATGCCTAAGCGGAGGCAGGCCTGGTTATATCACCAGGCTGGACATACGGAATCCGGCACGGAAGGCATGTCAAAAGATCCAAAGCTTTTCACATACATGCAACTCGCCTCCGCACGCGGGGGTGTGCGCGTATGGCGACCGAGGCGCCAGTTTGTGGCTACGAAGAGGCCAGGTCCGCGCTGGGGTTTACAGGAGCCAGGCTCATCGGAATCGATGTCCACGGAGAAGCAGCCTCATGGCTGACCGCGGGGCCATTGGGGGTCATTGCGGGACGCCGAGGTAGGGGTGCTTAGTACGACCAGTGCGAAAACCGTCGATGTTGTGCAGTATCGGCGGATTAGGCCCGGGTTATCTCACCCTAAGCCACGTTCTTTGTGGCTCGGTCAGCCCAGCCTTGAACACTGCCTCCTCAGTAGGTGTGGAGCAAGCTAGTGGAGGAAATAAGTGCATGGTTGGTTGCTTGGAAGCACAGGTGAGACCCCCGGAGGTGTTAGGTCATGGTGCTGAGGGCCAGAGGGCCGATAGGCTGACGACCTAAGCCTCTACTGGCCGGATCACACCACACATACTTCCGGTGTGAGAAAAACCGCGAAAAGCACTCGACGTCAAGTAGCTGCCCGGTCCAAAAGAAACCCTCAAAGTCGTGGAAGAGCCCGAGGTAGCCGACCCCGGGCTAGGTTTTCCTGTCTCCGGCGGTCGGAGCCCGTTGCGTTTGTGGGTGATCGGGCATCCCGTGAGCCGGGCCGCACCATTGGGCAGTCTTGACGCCCTCCCTGTCCTGGCCAGGCACACCACTAATTGGGACGAGATAATGAAGGATCAGAGCAAAAAGTCCTTGTCCCCATTCCTGTCCCAATTCCCATAACCTGTTTATCCAACCCCTTCCGCTACCTCCCAGGGAACGTCAGGGGAGTCTCCCCAGGCCCACTCCCCCGGCTGTGGGTTGATATTTAGCTTTTTATCCCCCCTCATTTTTTCCATTTTCCCCACCTGTGGGTGGTAAAATTATATCATTTCCTTCGGCTCTTTTCTTCTATTTTCACATTGGATTAAGCCTGTTGTAAGTGGTGCAGGCAGGGGCTTATAAGTTTTCATTCTTTTTGTGTTGCCCCAACCTAACAAATGCCTACGAGCGCAAATGTGGAAACGCCTTCAGCGATAGCGACAGTAACGCTCCCGAGGAAAAGATGAGGGGATTCAAGTTAGGACAAGGATGTTCGGACAAGTACAGAGTTTTTGCCTCGTGAACTGCGGCAACTAGCACCCCGGCTGGGCATCTGGTGTTCGGAGCTGCACAGGGGAAATGAAGTGGCGACGAGGTGAAGGTAAACGACGAAACTGGATGGCCTGATGTTAAAAAGACTGCTGTCAGAACTCGTAACTCAGGAGCTGAATAAGACGTCAAAGGTGGTGGAGTGATAGAGAACAGCATGCGGCGTCGGCAGTGGCGTGCAATGTGTCCTTGGATTCCGCAAACAAAGCAAATCGGGTGGTTGTCCTATTTTCACCATGAGCTGCAGGCTGGGAAGCAGGTCGAGGAAAAGTGCCTGGCTAGCTTACATGCGGCGAAGCATACGCACGTGCCTGGGACGCGGCTGGGCGAGGTAAGGCTTAAGGCGCGCTCACACTAGCGGGAAGCTTCCCGCAGCGGCACAGCGTCAACGTCGACGCTGCCTCGCAGCTCCTCGGAATGACGCTCACACTACGCTCGTTTCTCGCTGCGGTTGTCTTGGAATGTAGAGAGAGGGGGCGCAGAGAGAGGACCCGAACGAGCAGAAAGAGAAGGGGATAGTCACGTGACACCAGAGAAGACTGGAAAGCGCGCCCTTTTCTCGCGTCGTCGTCTTGATCGTCTGCTAGCTCTCCTCCCGTCGCCCTTTTTGTCTCGAGGGTGACTGGTTCGAACGATGAGCTGTTGGCTACGGTAATCGTACTTATACTTGTTTGTTCGCTTCTTCTGCACCGTCTCAAGTCGCATGTCCATGCTGTCAAAGCAGCCGCCAAGTGCCCGGCCGACCGGCCGGCCGGCCGGACGCGCGCAGCCTCCGCCGACGGGGTCACTGAACTGGGACCGACGTCACGGTTCACGGTCGGCGCCCATTGGCTGTTCTCGTCAGCGGCACGAGAAAAATAGGTACCGGACCCATCACTGTGCGGGACGGCACAGCAGGCTGTCTGCGAGAGGAAAACCGGCTTGTGCGGGAAGCGGCGCGCGGAAAACGTCCTGCGTTGCGCGTTTTCCCGCTAATGTGAGCGCGCCTTTAGGCATAGCTGCGAGTTGCCGTCAGGATAGGGTGCGGTGCGAGGGAGTCAAAGTAGGCCAGCGATCCAGCGGCCGGGCCAGGTGTAGTGAAGGCGGCCTCAGCAACCGGCAACGAGGCAGCGACAGGAGGTCGAGGATGGCGGGATGGGAGAGCTTCTGAGACCGGCCGCTGTATTTCGTGTCTGAAACGCGGCGTAAGGAATGCTGTTGCTTCCGGTGGACAGGGCAGCAGAGACTGCTGACGGGCGACCTCCTCGAGCACACACTTCTTCATATCCGCGGAGCGGCGAGAGGGTTCGGTGTCCGTGGCCAGCCCTACGAGCGACGTTTCAGCCTGGTGGCAAACCAAAACACGCTGCTTGCGTACCTCATTAAAGCTCTGGCAGAGTTGATAGACCATCGGAATGGTAGTCATTCTCTTAACGATGAACATGTTGAATGCTCGGTAATTGATATCCTTCAAGACATGCCGAATGTTACCTTCCTCAGCCATAATCGGGCTGATACGTTTGCATAAATCCAAGGCGTCCTCGATGTGATTTGTGAAGCTTTATTACGCATGCTGCGCGCGCAATCGTAGACAGTGCACAGCACGAAGTGTGCAAACGGCAAGGTGCCCGTAAACCTTAGAAAAGCTGGACTTGAATGCCTGCCAGGTGGCGATGTCGGACTCGTTGTTCCGATGCCACGGATTGGCGACGTCTCTTAACTAGAATATCACGTTGTTCAGCTTGTGAGCGTCAACACACTTGTGCCGGCTCACCTGTTCGTAGGATGAGAGTCCTCGACATCGTGGCCGCTGCTGCCGCTGAAGATAGCGGAGACTTGTAGACGCGAGGCGCCAGGGCAGGTGACAGGCGGAAGTCGGACGAGGGTCTGCTGGCTCGTCTCAACCGTGGGAACGGATACCGTGCGACCATCAAAAGGGCAATGGCGCTTCAGTTTTGCTCACGCACTTGAAAGTGGCGCTGGTGGTCTCCCAGTGAATGTTGAACCACCAAGGCTACTGCTGCTATTATTTATTTCTATGTAGAAGAAAGCGTCTATGTCGACCGTTTCTGCCCTTCCGACTAGGCATTTCTCTGCATCCCTGGCTCTTGTTTTCCTGCTCCTCTTGTGTAGTTCTGGGTTGATGTCCCGGGAAAGTGACTGAATTGAGAATGTCCTACACTGTTTATGCCTGTTTCCTGTATTTTTCGAATGCTGCCAGCGTAGGACAGCCCAGCCAGCAAGGGTCGTGCCCGCTTAGGAAAAGAGCAAGCGCTCCTCCTGTGCCTTCAGGAGCACCTTCTGGTGCCCGGCGAAGGCTATTGCCTAATTCAGTTAACTTCTGACGGGAGGTGCATGTGTATATCCCACCCAGGAAAAGAGTAAGCGCTGCACCTGTGCCACCAGGAGCACCTTCTGGTGTTCGGCGAAGGTTATTGCCTAATTCAATTGACTTCTGGCGGGAGGTGCATGTGGATAGCCCACCCAGGAAAAGAGTAAGCGCTCCTCCTGTGCCATCTGAAGCACCTTCTGGTGTTCGGCGAAGGTTATTACCTAATTCAATTAACTTCTGACAGGAGATGCATGTGGATAACCCACCCAGGAAAAGAGTAAGCGCTCCTCCTGTGCCTTCAGGAGTACCTTCTGGTGCTCGGCGAAGGTTATTGCCTAATTCAATTAACTTCTGACGGGAGGTGCATGTGGCTAGCCCACCCAGAAAAAGAGTAAGCGCTCCTCCTGTGCCATTAGAAGCACCTTCTGGTGCTTGGCGAAGGTTATTGCCTAATTCAATTAACTTCTGACGGGAGGTGTATGGGGACAGCCCAAGAGCCGTCTTACAGCCCAACATTATTCATCATCGTCATCAATATCATCAGCCTGATTACTCCCACTGCAGGGCAAAGGCCTTTTCCTTGTATCTAAAATTAACCCTGTTCTTTACTAGCTGCGCCCACCGTATGCCTTAATCTAAAAAGTCCACCTAATTTTTTGTCGCCCCCTGCTATGCTTCTCTTTTTTTGGCATCCACTCTTTTGCCCTTAAGGACCAGTGGCCATCCTGCCTTCGTATAACAAGCCGTGTTCAAGCCCATTTCTTCCTCTTAATTTCGATTGGATGTCATTAACCCACGTTTGCTAGGGCTCGCTATAGAAGGCCATCCTGACAGCAGTAGCTGTCGCCAGTCAGGGGGTGTCTCTTTCTCTGTGTCCCCTTATTCTGTTTACCAGACAAGGAAAGGGAAAATAAGGGCTCGTTTTGAGTATATGGCCTAAAGAGGAAGGACGTCAAAAGTAACCGAAACCAAGGAGCATAGGGGAATGTTTCGATTTTTTAAACTAATATTTTTTAAACTAATATTTCTTAACCTAATAGTTTTACGCTATAGAACTGCCGAGACAAAGGGTTAAGAAAGCGAAGTGAAATGTCGTCGTCGAGCCCCGTCGCTTTCCTGCTGCGGAGTGGCAGCACTTCAGCATTAGCGCGACGTTTATCGTGGCTCATAAGAGTGTAACGCTATACAAGTGCAGCCAGTATCTCGAACATCTACCCAGATTTACTAGAGGAATTACTTCGCTGAAAACGGGAAATATGAGTCCCTGCTTAATAACATTTCATATCATCATCCTAGGCAGCCTTAGTATAGCCTCCATTTCCGTTACTACAGAGAATCGTGTCTGACGTAGGGCATCATTTAAGTGCTTCGTTGCGGCTTCCAACTAACGGCATAATTCTTCTACAATGAAGTGAACATAACAATAAACCGATAGCCAACATCAATTCCAGCTCGTGAGCAATGTGCAAAGAAATCGCGAACTTTTATTCGAAGGTAACATGTTTGACTTTCGTCCTTTTGTAGGACCACTTCTATGAGGAACAATTGTTTGGGCGCCGTTTGTAGAAGCCCAGAGAAGTGTGGCGGGGTATTGAGAATTGTATATACGCCACATTTCGGTTTGTGCCTGCTATTGTTGCCAAAGGCGACGTGCTCAAGGACGCCAGAAAATAATAGAAGCCTCGCTGCCAAGCTTTAGTGCTTCTTTCTGTGGACCTTTGCTTTTTTGTAATTGATAGCCTATAAAATGCTTGACCAAGGATCGCAGGTGAGCTTTCTCAGGAATTCTTTTGGCGATTAGTTTGCCTCTTGGACTACTGCCGAGAAGTGTTTATTTTTTGTTTCTAACAACATTTGTTACCGCCACATACGCGCGGCCTTATAGCTTTTTGTGCGCTACTCAAAATGCTACGAGAGCGATGTCGAACTTTCGTGATCAAGCGGTGGTTGTGTCTACCATGCACAATATTGCAAGTGTTGTAGTTGCCTTTTGCTGAATGTTCACTGCTGTCTGTAAATTGTGCGTGGCTGTCAGAGATAGCATTTATAAGTAGTTATATTCTTTCAGGGAACCCGTCCGTACAATAAAGAGCTTGTACGAGAACTACGCTAGCCTGTCACTCTCTACACCACGGAACTCAGTGTCTGCGGCTTTCCTCACGGCCACTTGACGCGACTATTTTATTGTTCTCTTAACTGAAATAGAGACTTCTATCTCAGGCTCTCAAAATGAAATCACAGCCACGTTTTTCTGAAGTGGAGTTTCTCGCACTTCTATGCTTTGGGTTTTGGTTTTGCAGTGCTCATATATTTAATTTCATTGTGCTTAGGTATTCTTTCATTACCTCTGTTCTCGGCGCGTGGGTTAGTTTAAGAATTTGCTGGTTTTAAGGAATATGGTACTTGGAACGACCTCCGGCGGCGATGCTCACCTGGTGCTGAAGGAACGTGCTAAAAATAAGTAACTATTGTTCAATAAACATTTGACAACAGAAGAACCGAACGAAGCTAGGCAGCAGGCCGAATAGTGAAGAGGCGCTTTGAGGAAAGCGTTGTGCGCAAAAGTGAAAAAATAACATCACTCGGCGCTTAGCTTTTGACCTGCTTCACTGCTGAATTTTCCTCTTCTGAACAGCAGAGTCGACTGTGCCGCTTTGTGTTATGACGGAGTGCTTTTACTGTCTTTTCTTGTCCAAGTTTTACTCTCCAACTTTGTGGTCTACCTGTTGCTGTTTCTAACCAGCGTCTCAGCCACAGCGGCGTATAAAACCTGACGACAATGGCTGTGTGGGATTCGAAGGCTTAGAATGCGGCGGGAGTTTGCCGGGACAAGTTTTTAATGTTTCGCTTGTACAGAAATTCCGCCAGCGTTACACTTTTGCAGCTGCGTTTTCTCAGAGGCAACACAATGGCCATTGAAGTCTGGGTTTTGATCTTTCTGTTTTTTTGTCGTTTCAACGTAGAAATGTAGGCCAGAGATTTAAGGCATGCGCAGCTCCTAGACTGTGGGCGGCGAAATTTCAAAAGAGGAATAAGCCGCGCTAGTTGGTACATTCTTTGCACAAAAAACGGCGGATATTTGTTGCCTTCACCTTCAAAAATGAAGGATAACCAGTGGCGCAGATATGTTTAAAATGTTCTGCTAGAAGCTGCAACATAGCTTAGACGTTTCCACTGTGAATTCAAAACCGCAGGTTTAAGTAGTTGAAGCCATGTAATATAAGTACCCGAAAAGGTTGTTACACAGTATCGGAATAGGGCGAGAGAGCACCTGTGGACTACCATTATTCCTGTTTAAGAGCTTGATTCAACTGATAAGAAAAACCTGCTTGTCAGCTATACTGCATCATCGGGAGGCTGTCATGAGTACTCTGTTAGTATTCTCCCATTTTTGTTTTGTGTGTACGTTGCTTTAGCTCATTACAGATTCTGCATTTGCGTTTCTGTTCTAATTGGCTGGCAGGAGCGCCTATTATGTTGTCTTTTACTTCTCTACGTATCCGGCTAATACTGCATATATCTCGCTTGTGATGGCTAGAATTTGCCATGGCGAGAATGCTTTTAGCCACGAAAGGTAAGCCTTTTGATTTTTAACGCGACAGTGAGAAAGGCACCTTGGCACAGAAAAGCCGGCGACGTCGTCGACTTCGTTGGCCGTCAGCGAGAAATTTTACGACAAATCTCCTAAGGAGTAACCTAGGGAGCAGGCGGGTGACCTAGGTCATATGGACTTGTGACGTCATCACTACCTCCTCGCCGGATTGGGAGCAGGCTGCCCGCCGTCGAAGGTGGCAGGTAAATTAATTGCTGGTCGCGAAAGGTTGGCGGGAAAGAGGAAACAACGTCTCACAAGCCCTACTGGAGGCAGCGCCTGCCATCTCAGGGCAGTAGAACATCGCTTAACCGCTGCACCACTGCACCAGGAATACAATGAGTGCTCTCACGTATCTATGAATGTACAGTAGGGAACGACAAATTCTGCATATGTGGGCATTAATGTATCAACTCTATCTCATCATACCCTTAAGGCCAAGCTTAGGTGCGGCCTCCAGTTTCCTTTGCTAAGTTTCGGCCCATCCTTATTGCACCATGGTGTACCACGGCCTAGTTGCTAGTGCTCCAGGTGGAATCAAGGATAAGGTCCGCGTCTCAGTGAAGGGATGAATGAAGAACTGTTACTGTTTACTTTCTTGTAAACTGTCTCACTTCTTTGGACAGTAATGCTGCCGTTGCTTAATCAATGACGACTGCGCTGCAGGTTATAATAAGAAGGGCTAAATTTCTTCCTCTCAACACTTCACGTTTGCTGCAGAGTGTTCGCTAAATAGGCTTTATGCATGAAATGCCACATTGATTATTGCAGAATGCTTGGTGGAGTCGGCATCTACAGGTTGGCTGCACGGCATGAGGCTAGCGACATTAGGGCTAGCAGCAAGACCGAAAAGGAACCGGAGCGCTGACAATGTAAAATAAAGGCAGCGAAGTAGCAATAGCGTAGATCTTTGAAGAGGCGCTGGGGCAATCCTGCAGAAGCACTGAGCTTTTTTTTATTCAGGAATGGATGCCTTTCACCTATTCTATTCAAGAAAAAGAGTGCGCTCAATTCTTTTACGGGCATTTCGGACGACATAGAGCCCTCAATGGTAGGGCCTAATCGCCCCATTTTGAAAATGCACGCCAAGTTTTGTGCTGGCTACTTCTTATGGAATGTTATCTAGGACTTCCAATGCTGATCAAGTAGGTCAGACCCGTTCGACGGTGAGTGCGTGCCCCGCGTTTTGATTTCGTAGTGTAAGCACGTTCTATAGGCTAGTGTTCTTGCAAATACACAAAGGTGTAAATTTTAATTTTAATTTAAACAGCAGGCATTCGAGTTTGTCGACATTATATCTTGTTGCTAATTAGCTGCACGACTCCGCCACATGAAGAAAATGAAGTTTAATCGGGCTAAAATTTGCCCAATGAGCTCCATACCAGGCTAATTCCATGTACACAACGCGGAACGAAATGCCCATTTCTGAAGAATTTCGCCGCTGAAAAGCAGAGAACAATGTCAGGGAAAAGCTCTTACCCATTGTATCATCGGCAGGTGCCCGGAGGCACTGGGGATAGCAGCACCACAGCTCCCCCATACGAACAAGTAGAGTGAACTGGCCCTGGCGGCAGCTGTTTGGTTTATTGGTTTAGGGGGGTTTAACGTCCCAAAGCGACTCAGGCTATGAGAGACGCCGTAGTGAACGGCTCCGGAAATTTCGACCACCTTGGGTTCTTTAACGTGCACTGACATCGCACAGCACACGGGCCTCCAGAATTTCGCCTCCATCGAAATTCGACCGCCGCGGCCGGGATCAAACCCGTGTCTTTCGGGCCAGCAGCCGAGCGCCTTAACCACTCAGCCACCGCGGCGGCTCGGCGGCAGCTGTGACCGAGCGCCGAGAGGCGATGCACATGATTTTAAAGTTATGGAAGATGCTGTGTCTTTACCAATATGTTTATTATTGCTTAGATAGCCGTGGAGTTCTGTATTGGTCAAGTGAGCAAGTAAAATAATCAGGACGATAACGACGGGAGGAGAGGCGCACAAGAACTATGTATCACGCAGGCAATCAAAAATGAAGAGAGCTCTAGAAGACATACAAAAGAGGAAAGCAACTAATGGGGAACAGGTAACAGACTGCAAATTTTTTGAAGGACGGGAGGCGGAGGGTGGTGCGATGCTGAGACTGCTAGAAAAACTTGCTACCCTGTATGCTCAATGTCTTATGTATTCGAGCGTACCAGGTGTTTGGAAGAACGCTAGCATCTTATGCATGACAAAGAGGAAGTCAAGGACTTCAAAAATTACAGACCGATAATCTTACTATCCGTTTCCTACAAGGTATTCGAAAAGGTAACCGCTTATGGAAGGAGAACAATCCAGACACCAAACAACCAAACAACGAAAGAACCAGGCAGGCATTCGTAGAAGATACTTGAGAAAAGACCATGTTCACATTCTCAATCAGGTGATTAGGAAATGCGCAGAATATAAGCAACTGCAACCCCTAATAATGCCTTCATAGATGACGAGAAAACATAGGACTCAGTCGAAACTTGAGCAGTCATGTACGCATTGCGGAACCAGAGTGCTGAAGTGCCGTATATAAAAGCACTGGTAGATATCTAGTATAGCGGCTGCACAGCCACCATAGTCATCTTTAATGATTGAAAGCAATAAGAGTGCAATAAGGAAAGATGTTAGGCAAAAAGACAAGACCTCTCCAGAGCCATCAACCACATTTTTGCAATCAACCACATTCGGATTGGATTGGGAACAGTTGTCGACAAGTGTTAAAATTGACTACCTTAGTAACCCGCGATTCGCTGATGGCTACCTGATGGATTCCCTTTGGTACGTAACTCAGTGAACGGACTGCAAAGCATGCTCAATGATCTAAAATTTCAAAGTGCAACACTTGTCTAAAATTTCTATGCCGAAAACTAAAATATTGTTCGGCAGTCTCGAAAGGAAACAGCAGATTACGATAGGAAGCGAAGTGCAGCAAATAGTACAGTAATACCTAGGGCAGATAGTGACCGCAGATCCGGACCACGCCAGTAAAATAACAAAGAATAAGAATGAGGTTGGGCGCATTTGGGAGATACTCTCAGATCACGAATGATAGTTGATCGGTATGCCTCAAGAGAAGAGTATGGTACCTTTTCTGACCTATGGGGCAGAAAAATGTATACGAAAACGGTTGAACTTTATCTGAGGGCAATGCAGCCAACTGTAGAAATAAATCAGATAGATCTAACACTAAGATACAGGAAGAGAGCAGCGTGGGTCAGAAACAAACGAGTTAATGACATCCTCGTCGAAATCGAGAATAAATGGCCATGGGCATGGATGAAGTTTGAAGGCAAAATAACCACTCGTCTTTAAGTGTAACGGGCTGGATTACAAGAGAAGGCAAGCGCAGCAGGTGACGGCAGAACAGTAGGTGGGCGGATGGGGTTACAAAATATGCGGGGGTAAGGTAGAAGCAGCTGGCAGAGGACTGGGGTAGTAGCTGGCTTGGTATGGTGAGGCCTTTGTCCTGCTGTGAGTGTAGACAGGCTATTTTTGCCGGTGCAGGTGATGATGGAGACACCACGAATGGGGTATTTAAAGATTAGTAGCTGAGGTCCGCAAGAATAGTATGTTTTGCGAAAGTAACTGTCTGTACAGATATCCATTAAATAAAATTAAATCATAGTATGATAAGCATTTCCAAAAAGACATTGAGAGCAAACCGGAAGGAAGGGGGGGGGGGGCACACCCAATGCACAGTACTGACATCTGATCGTCATTTTTCGCGTCTTTGTAACCAGCTTGGTTTTCTTGCGAAGTTTAAGGCGAGACGTGCAGACGTAAGCGGTCGACAGAGAAAACAGCATCTGAACTGATTTCTGAAAAGCACTGCACTGAATGTATTTTTGCGCCATAAACTGCGCTCTTGCTGAAAGCATCCATGTAGGCGCACGGCTGCTCTGTGATTGCGGCTGCCATTGGGATGTTGTTTGTAATACGCTACGTTTTTATTGTGAGCCCCATTGGGCGTCGTAAGCAAATTGTTCAAGCTTGGCTAATAAAGAGAAGGGATCGTATTTTATAACGTTTATTTGATTTTGTTTAGTCGTGGATTCAATAATGGGTAGACAGGGAAACAAACAAACTACTGAATAAAAGGTACAGCCGGTTAGGACGCGACTCCGCTGCATCTAGCCCCGTCGTATAACAGGGATCAATTCTCGTATTGGTCGAAGAACGGCCGCCCACTCCGTTCTCTAAGGATGTAACGCCTGCAAATCTCTTCTGGCATGTCGAACGTGCCATTGACATCCATCATTCTTCAGAGTTCGCACTGGCGCGCCAATGCGGCCTGCGCATGGAGAGCATTTATGCACGAAAACTGCGTCAAGGATATATGTCTGGCGTGATCGTCCCGCATGATGTTATCCTTCACGACATACGAGAGCGGTAGGAGCGACCACTAGCCATTCAGCCAATTAAAGTAGAACAAAATGAATCTTTGTAAAATAAATCTCAGGGTGACGATCGTGTCGCCGTTTGCCGGGCAACACAGGGAGTTTCCAAGCTGGCTCGGTGGATCTGCGCCTGGGAGGGGAGAGAGAGAACTTTAATGAAAAACAGATTTCAGCCAGCGGGAATATTTGCTGGCATGCTACTCTGCGTAGGGCAGCTAATTGGGGAGTTAAGGTAGAAGAAGGGTGCTAAAAAACTGTACGGGCATTTAAGTGGGTTCAGCTCAATAGTTCACTGTATGATGGATTCTTTGGATGAGACCGAAATCAAGTTCTGCGCATGTACTACTAGGTGGTCAAGTCATCGGGCACATTAGAGTTTGCTTAAAAGACCAATACCGCATAAATAGGCTAATAAGAGTATTATTGCACTTCGCTGCTGTCTGTAACAGCATAAAGGATAGATTGCTCTGTGAGTGGCACTTGAGTGACGCACTGCATGCGTTGTTCATAGCGCGCACGTTCAGTGGCGTACGCTGGACATTCGAAGAGAATATGAAGCAGAGTCTCAATTGAGCCGCAGTTGTCCCTTTACGGACTGTCTCCTACCTGAGACGTATCGTAGACTGTTCGTAAATGCAACGTTAAAACGGTGACGATGGTAAATTATTTCTAAATGACGCGAAAGCCCGAGTGGTAGTTTTTATTTGGGATGTGGGTCGATGGAATGGAGAAAGGGGTAATGATGACTTGGCAAGTTCTAGAGGTGGTTCTTTCCATCCTGTGTGTATCCTTTGGCTAGTTGGGAAGGCCCCGCCGCGGTGGCTCAGTGGTTAGGGCGCTCGACTACTGATCCGGAGTTCCCGGGTTCGAACACGACCGCGGCGGCTGCGTTTTTATGGAGGAAAAACGCCAAGGCGCCCGTGTGCGGTGCGATGTCAGTGCACGTTAAAGATCCCCAGGTGGTCGAAATTATTCGGGAGCCCTCCACTACGGACCTATTCGTTCCTATCTTCTTTCACTCAGTCCTTTAGCCCTTCCCTTACGGCGCGGTTCAGGTGTCCAACGATATATGAGACAGATACTGCGCCATTTCCATTCCATCAAAAACCAATTATTATTATTATTAGTTGGGAAGCATCTGATTTTGGGCAGAAGATGCGCTTGTAGTTAGGACGCTGTAGAGCTTTGCAGGCCGCCTCGTCTGCTCTCTCGTTGGCCAGGATGCCGCAGCGAGCTGGTATTCATTGAAAAATTATGCAATGGCTTTAGCAACAGCCAAGATGTGCAGTATCCACTGTCATGAGAAAATGGCTGGTAATTTGTTCTCTTCAGTTGGTTGGACAAGATTTGTAGCGCTCCTTGCGAGTCCGTTAAGATTAACAAGCGTCGTGGGCTATTATGCAAGATACAGGAGACAGCTTCTTTTGTTCAGTATAGCTCTGCTGTGGTGGACGATGTCCTATGCTGAATGCTCCATGAAAGCATTTGGCCTGATGAGGGCGCATACAAGCCGCATGATGAAGAGTCGTGAGAGGCTGAGCCATCAGTGAAAATATGTGTGTCTTTAGAATAGTGCTCAGCTAAGATCAGAGAATCATCATCATCAGCATCATCATCAGCATCATCATCAGCATCATCATCATTTATTGATCCCTTAAGGACCCTTCGCAGGGTATTACATAAGGGGGGAGGGGCGACGTACGTAGGGCAATACAAGAAGAAAGCCAAAGAGGTTGAAAAAAGAGAACAAATCTAGTAAAACATATATATAAACATACAATGAGGGAAATTAGGACAACGAATACAATCAGTAACATCAAATGAGAACACAATTAAAACAGTTACAAAAAATATCAATCGAATAGAGAAGGGGGTTTACAAACGAGTTGCTCAAGCACATCAAACTAAGGGCGAGAAAAGAAATATAGACAAATTTAATGTTCAAAGACAGACGCTAACAGCTCTTTGAATTTGACAGCGCAGCCTGCGACATACCGTTCTTCGCAGCGCTCTTTGATTTTGACAGCGCAGCCTGCGACATACCGTTCTTCGCAGTGACACCTGGCATGAACTGCTTGATTTCAAGGGGTGAAAGTGTCCCAGGAAGAAAAACTCAAACTAGTTGTTTACGTGGCTGACTGATAGTAGGAAGGTGCAATAGCTGCACAGCTTGACCAAAGCCGGAATATCTTTGGGTTATATGGACTCAGTGCGGGAAGTGTTTATTCCCTTCAGGTAATAGACGTAGATGGGTTAGGACCGTTACCTGTGCGGCGACGACTTCGAGAGGTAGACATCCTGCTTACGCAACCGTTCCCGAGGTGGAGGAGCTGTTTAGGAGGCCAAGACAAACTCGTCCTCTGATTTCTTGGAGACATCTCCTGTAAAATCGGTACTCTATATCGCAAAAGACCATCATTATAGGCCTTATGAAGGACAACCATAGAGCAGCAATCGGAGCCCGAATGTGGTCCTGCCATAAATTTGAAGATTTGTGATGCGGCTGCTATTCTCGCTGGGAGTTTTTTTTTTGCTTGGGCTGTCCAGGAGAGGTTTAGGTCGATGACGATCCGGGTAGCGGGTTCCTACCAAGATGGAGCGAATATTTCTTCATTTTTTTGTGAATGCCACGGCAACCTTTTTTCTACGTAATATAAAGTCATCAAGGAGCCAAGTACGTAGTTATATGTTTAGTGATGCTTTCTGAAGACGCCGCTGCGTCACGTGGCGCGATCTGCATTCGCTCCAGATGCAGATATCATCTGCTTACAGCGTGATATGTGCTACTTGTGGGAGGTTTCATGTTATTTGTATAAAAGTCTTATTGAACAACCGGGGGCTGAGCACAGCACCCTGTTGTGCGCCCTCATCTACTGCGTGACACAGTGCTTGGTCGTCTGGGCTACTGATTAAAATTTGTCACTCTTCTCGATAGTTTTAGATCGAATTGCAGAGCTTGCCTCCAAGTCCAAGACTGCCAAAGGCTGCGAGAATGGCATGGTGGAAAACAGAATCAAAAGCAGCGTTGACGTCGAGAAAAACAGCCATCGAGAGGCGCCCAGCATGCACGTTTTCTTCAAGTGATGTGACGAAGGCAATGACTTTGTAAATTGCAGATCTCTGCTGGCGGAACCCATTCATTTCTTGGTGCTACTCATTGTGGCTTTCAAGAGAATATGCTATGCGCTTGTGGATCATACGCTGCACAAGTTTACCTATACAGGGCAATTTGCCGGAAAGATGAGTAGTTAGTTGGTTGCTTTGCAGGTTTCAAAGTAGGAATAATTTTAGCCAGCTTCCACTCGACAGGTACCTCACCAATAAGCAAGGAAGAGTTATAATATTCTAGCAGGTGAGCCAGCAGTTTTGAGGTATATTTTCAATACCTTCATAGCTGAGCTATTAAACGCGGAGACATTCTCTTGTTTGACTCAGCGATAGGCGTGTTTAGTTCTGTTAATGGGAAAGGTTGATCTATTGCAGGTAAGGCCGCCTGTGGTAAGTACTAAAGACAATTTATGTTTGGTGTTGAAGGCTGTGAAGCCACAGACATTTGTTGTCATGCAGAAATAGTGCGCCGAAGGGGTGAATCAAGTGAGGAGGCGCGCGCATGCCTCTAACAGTCCGCGAAATTCTGGCAGCCGGTTTTCGTACATCCAATGTTGATCAAAAGTTTTGCCACCTTTGTCGACTGAGTTTGTCCAGGCAGCGCCGAATGTGTCTTCATTCCCAACGGCAGCTTAAGGGGTCCTCAAGGACTTTCGTGCGCAAAGATTTCATTTCGACACCTCTGCGCATCGCACACAGCCTTTCATATTCCTGATCCTTTAACGGTACTCCGTCACTTTTGGCTGAGATTTGTGTGCTTGATTCCCGGTAGTCAGCTGATGTGGAGACTAATTCCGCGTCCTGGGTCGCAGCTGTAATTCCCCTGCTCACTGCATTCTTGTAGGTAACGTACTTCGTAGACTTTATAATTTTCCTCCTTGGTGACGTCTGCGCAATACCAGCGCATATGAGAATTCGGTTATGATCACTGCCGGGTCTGCGCCGGCAGTTCCTTTATTCACGTAGCACTAAGCTTCGATTATAAACTGGAAACTCGCAGTCATTGAGGACTGGAGTGACGGGCAGTGATGGCAGGTCTATTCTACGGGTTCGTTTGGGAATTACCTGGAGCTTGTAGCCATGAACAAGATAAGGTTTATCACAGAGTGGTTGAAGAGAATTGGGTGCCACCCGCGTGTTTCTCTGTAGGCAGGGAACATGGTATGCCAGCTCACAGAAGATTTCTCTACGGTCGCCGTAAAAGTGGCGCCTGTACTTGCGATGTCGCTCGTTGGCCATTTCTCTGAATAAATGCGTATAATGGGTTGGTGTTTGCAGCCATAGAGGTGGTAACTCCGTTGTGGGTGATGTCCATGCCGCACTGCTGCTCGCCCCTTGCAGTGTGGGCATATTCGATAACTTTGATGCCCGCGTGTGGAGGCACTTAGGGTATTGTGGCGTAAACGCGTAAGTCTCGTTTGGAGTTCAGAGAATGTGACGATCAAATCAATGACTATATTAGGGGACAATTATGGCCTCCGCCTTAATTGCGTGCGCGCAAACAAGTACGCGGGCGGAGTCCACTTACAGAAGGCAGCGTTTGGTGGCTTTCGAACAGGTTGTAAGAGTACCCGTTTGATTGCTAGCTAGGAGAAAAGTTTCAAGCTCTGTTTGCTGAGTGTCGACGTCTTATACGGTGAGGAGCGCAGATCTGTACACATCTGCGATACGGTAGTGCTAAATAACTCTAATGCGCCCAGCATTCGCTGTTGCTGGTGTCGAAGCCGTTAGGCAGAAAGGTTCTGCCATTTAGAGTAGCAATCGTGTTGGGGGACTGCCTATTGTACGCGAGGCTACATTTGTGTGCGCTAACCACGGTACATTTCCCCGCATTGCCTTGCAACTGGGGAGCGCTATTGTCAGGCCTCAGAAGGTAGAAGAAATTGTTTTAGGGAAAACACCGTTAGTAGTAGCAGTAAATTCTTATTCAGCGGTGGATTACTAGGCTACATAAACGGGTCAGCCCGAGAGGGCTTGCGTAGCAGTGTCCGACAGCAAGGAACACTGCATAACACACCCCACTGTCAGGTAAAATCATGAAAAACAAGTGAAGTAAGCCTGTTTGTTGAGTGCAATGCAAAGAGGAACGACGCGGCACTTGTGACGGTCTAAAAAAAGGCTGGGAAAAAAATTCCGTACATGCACGCGCCTCCTCCTCCAGCAGATGCCACTAAAAGTGTGAGACGCTGCGGATAAGGCAAAAAATGGTTTTACTTATGTTCTTCCTTACTTAGGACTTTATTTTAAGTTTTAAAAGTTAGTTCTTTGTGCGAAATACGGTTAGGCCCAATAGACGGGTAATCCTCATGCCCGTTTTCCGGAAATTGCTATTAAGCGGACAACAAAATCAGCGACATCCGAAGTAAAAATTTCCCGAAAAACTGTCATTCATGGAAAACAAATGTCCTACCGCTTCGCGCGCGACTCAAATTCCTGTATGTCGCGAAGCTGGCAGGTCCACTACTTGCGGATCATTTAGAACGCTTGGCCAAATCAGCAACGGAGTCGCATTTGGTAGTTGCCATAAACGGCGCCACGAACAAGCGACTACTTGGGGCAAGGACGCCAGATGGTGTCAATTTTAGTGCAGCAGAAGTTGGTGCAGAGTGCAAAGGTGGTGCTGCATAATAAGCTAAAAGGAAGAAAAAGGGCATAAATCATGATTTCCATCGTATCTGGCCTCTCAGCAAGGAATGTTACGCGGTTTCAGAAGCAGGAGCTGCACAGGACTTGACTGTACAGGAAATGCGAACATTACACACCAACGAATGACGGTGAGAAAGCCGCCAAGGAGGCCGAACTCGCAGCTACTGCTGAATAAATGCGAGTAAACTGTGCAGAGCGTTAAGTTGCCGGAGCAGTGAGGGACGCCGTGTGATCCCAATGAAAGAAGACAAAGACTGAAGGTGGCGTCCTACGAAGGCGGTGAAACAGTCTGGAAAAAAAACCGCGCTGACCAGAAGCGGGTGAACGTGGTGGCACGTTCTATAGCCAAGGATGCTACCTATGATCCGTGTTTTGTTTCGATACACCAACCCCTTAATGCATTTCATATTTGCAATCAACACCATTTGTTTCATAAAGTGCATTTTTTCTATCAAGAGTACGTGATTAGTGCTATGTGCGCCAATTATTCTGTACAAATCTCGCCTCAGAAAATAAATTAAAAATCAACTAAGGTATATTAGCTGATTACTTACCGAATGAGTTTAAAAATGCAAGTGCATGTAGTATGTACTGAAAACTGTTCTGATTTCTGCCTTGTTTATTACTTTGTGAAACGTTGGAGTATTTTGTAGCAAGTATCTTCTGTATTTCGTGGTGTCACTGCTAAAACGGGTCAAGATATAAAAGCAAAAACAATTTTTTGTAAAATTGAAATCAAATGAATATGGTTAAGAGGTACATAAAGTACCGGCTAGTATTACTCCTTTTCTCCTACTTTGATAATCAGTTGACATTATTTATTTTCCTTTTAAACATGACTCTAAATCTTAAGGTGTGCCTAGGAAAGTTGTCGAGCGCCATCAAAATGGTCCGACCCAGGTGCTTCAGACGAGTTCCCCAAAATTAAAAGTCCGTGAAATTAAACAAAAACAACGTGAGAGCATGCTGAGTGGGCCCGAATGCACCGCGATTAGAGCATTCTGATCGACGACTTCGTAAAGCCCTACCAACTTCGCTAGAATCACTGCCGGAAGGAGCGAATCTGGCATCAATTTACGAAGTCGCTATGCACAGGGCTTAAGAAGTACTCTCTCACGGTTTCTTTTTTAACTTCGCAGGCTTACAGCTTTGCTGAACAAAAGGGCTACGCTAAGGCTACCTCGTCGTATGCACCTGTATCGACTGATTTTGATTACTGTCGACAACTTTCATATTCACACCTGAGAAATTAAAACCATATGTAAAGTTTAATACTTCATCGAAACTAAATGCTAAAGTAAGCAGGACGAAAAAAAATTAGTTGTTACCTTACTACTCTCCTAAGGACATTCACTTGAATTTAAGTCAGAAGAATGTCTTGAATTTATTATAATGGTGGTTCCTTTTAGCTAGAAAAATCGGTCTAATACGCATGGGTGCTATATGTAGAGTTAGTTAGCGTGGAGCCCACATATTTTTATTCTTATGCGCTTTTTTTCAAGAAGCTATGACACGAGTATTGTTCTAAAGTATTAGTGTCACCTGTAAAACATATCTACAGGAAAATGCGTGGTATTCTAGCTCTCATTCACGCATGGAAAAAATGTGCCACAAGCTTCCTTAGTTTTCGAAGTGCAGTGCTCGACAAATATTTATTGGCTTGTTACAGCATTTCGCGATCTGCCTTGAGTTCTGTGGAGAATTACAGTGCTCTGCATCTGCCCTGCTTGCAGGCATCTGAAAGAAGAAAATAAAACAGCACGAAAACATTGGTTGAGTGAGCAGGCAGTATGAATTTCAGCAGAAAACAACAGCATTTTTCCACCATTGAATAACAGCAACAGAAGATATATCTCCAAATTCAAGCTTTTTTCTTTTTTTCTTTGCTGAAAAGACACGTGGAAAGATGGATCAGTAGTGAGCACGCAATTATTAATAGTTCACTGGAAAGACGGTTCATGTGGAATGAAAATCACAAATTAAAAATTCAATCGGCGTCTTGTGTTCGAAGCGCCACTTTGTGGAATGTTCCTGTGCCTAATTTAAGATGCCCCAAAAATTAACGCTGTCAAACTGGAGTGTATTCCTGCCACACGTTTATTTGCGCCCCTGCGCAGAAAAGACAATTTAACCAGCGTCTTAAAACAACTGTTTTGAGAGGCAGGCTGAAACACACGTGGAGTAGTACTTTAACAGTTGCTATGTGCGAGCACAGTTATTTTTTTAACATTCATAGCATCCTTAGTCGGTTCTTGGTAAGAGTACTGTCAGGCGCTCGCACATGGGTGCCGGAGCGTTTGAAAATACCATGAGATGTTAATGCTCACTAGAGTGATATCATGGCGGCATGCATATTCGCCCGGACAGCCCTTTGCAGTTTGAGTCTCTAGGCGCGTTCGTTACTGCTCTTGTTTCATGCTGAGCAAGTATATCACTGTGAGTGCAGGAAAAGCTCCGTGTATTTGTTTGGTGTATACAACAGCAGCAATGTCGAAGACAGCTGTGTCCAGAGCTGCAATTTCATTTCCTCGAACCAAAGAGGTTCAACTTTGCGAGGGTAGTATCAACTTTTTCTGAGGTTGGAACCACTTTGGGGACTTGTATTAAAGTCTTACAGCCAGGATAAATCACCGGTATTCAGCAGAAAATACGGCAGGTTGAGGCAGCGTAAAGACGATTCGTTTACGCGACAGTTAAATACGAATATCTACGCTCAGGCATACAAGCTAAGTTCACTCGTGCTGCAGGGGGCGTGGTCGATACCAAGCTTATAAATTCAATTTAATGAAAAGATAAATTGTAGACATGGGTGCATTGACATGATATACTCAAAAACCACCTCGCGTATTGCGTGAGCAGCTAATGAAGCTAATGAAGCGGCCACTGATAATGAGCATCATGAAGTGACCAGCGCAATGTCAGACACACACAGTAGCACCAATAACGAGACATACTTAGCGTTGTGTTCTCGATCATCGTCCGACTCTGTGTTCCTCAGATTGCGGTGGTCACTTCATAAACTGGAATGTTCTTGTGAATACAACGCTGGCTGGCCTCCTGAGTCACGAGATAAGTGAAGTTCTAGCTTACATTGTTAACATGTCAATATCTTCAGGAATTTTTCCGGAGGTCTTAAAAACTGCGCGAGTGACACCAATCGACAAAGACGGCGCAAAGTGTCTAGTCCCAAATTATCGACCAGTATCTGTATTAAATATATTCTCAAAGCTTTTTGAAAGTGTGATATTTCACAGGCTGTGGTCATTTTTCGTTGAACACGATGTGATCACAAACTGCCAATATGGCTTAAAAAAAATAAGTCGGCCGAACAAGTCCTTTTCAGTATTAAAGACAAAATAATTGAAAACATTGAAAAACAACACGTTACACTCGGACTTTTTTTCGACTTTATAAATGCTTTCGACTCAATTGATCATAAAAGGCTATTACAAAAATTAGAAATCTACGGGATACGTGGCATTGCTGGTGATTTAATGAGAACTTAATTAACGAATCAAAGCCAATTTGTTCAGGCAAACTCTATTTCTTCTGACATTTTGCCTTTAACAAAAGGTGTACCTCAGGGATCAAAACTGGGCCCACTATTGTTCCTTATATACGTAAATGACATTGCACGAATACCTGACTCCCCAGACATAGCAATGTATGCCGATAGTACCAATGTATTTTTTTACATCCAATGACATTTGCGAACTTGTTTTAAGCGCAAATACTTTTCTAAATCGTCTGTCAGAATGGCTGAGCAAAAACAGCCTAGAACTCAAAACAGCAAAAACAACATACATTTTATTCAGGACTCGTAACAAAAACATGCATACCGACATTAACTTATATTTTAATGACACGGAAATATACCTGCGTTAAGGAACAAAAATTATTAGGTGTACGGTTTGATGAACATTTATCGTGGAGTTGACATATACGCAGGTTTTCTAATGATATTTATAAATCCGTAGGTATTATTAAAAGAATAGCCCACCTAATTCCTCTTTGGCTTCAACAACAATTATTCAGTGCCCTTGTTTATTCAAAGCTTTGCTATGGGATCTTGGTATGGCGAACAACAACAACAACGAACTACAACAAGCAAATTTTTTTACAAAAACGCATTCTTCGTATATACAGCAATTACCATGGTCGTTATGCTGATCTTCCAACCCTTTCATTATTCCAGCGTTATTAACTTCTACGCGCCGACAAAATTTATTATAAGAAACTTCTGCTTACAGTACACAAACAGAAATTATTCTCTAAAACATTCAATACAGGTACATCTCGGCACCTTCTACGGCGAAACATCTGACACAAGCCGAAAACAAGAACAAATAATGGAAAGCAGAAATTTTTATATAAGTCAACTGAAATATTAAACAAGGTTGAGGAACTGTTATACTTTAGCGCTCCATTGGGTACATTCAAAAAAGAGTTAACCGCATTGCTACTGGCCGATGTTGTTTCCTTTTCTTGATCAATGTCATTCGGTTCCATTTCTGTTTGTTTGTATGTGCGTACATCCGTTCACAAAATGAATATATACAGTGTAGTTGTGCTATGTGTGCATTGTGGCTGTGTAGTGCGTCTTGCAAGTGCAGTATGTTTGTACGTGTGTAAATTCTGTACTTTTGCCTTTTATATGCATTTCCTTCTCTTTTCACTGCTGTCGAAACTGTTTACTGTAGGGGGCTGGGACCTATCGTCAGGTCATTGGTACCTTTAGTCCCACTCTCCACTCGCTATGACGAGGAAATAAAGTTCATTCATTCATTCATGTTCAGAGAAATGAGGATTGGGTAGATATCACGATTGTATTTCCAGAACGGTGTAAATAAAGAATGAGGCTCTTTATTAAACAACGGGCATCCAATGAGTAGAATTACACATTACAACAAGGCGGTGCGTCCCTTAGTTTTGCTATCGTTCTTTTTCCGCCACGTGCGGGTTATATGGCCCTCCATTGACTGAGATCTGACATTCTAGTCAATGTGCTGCCTCCTTGTTGGATAGTCATGGGCATGGTGCGAAGATGTGAGACCTTTGTTCTTATGTTATACACTTCACCACCTTTTAAGCACACTTTAAAGGCTTAATTTTTAACAGCATTCCATTTATTTTTACAATGCGCATAAGCTCTGTGCCATTGGTTTACTTAAAGAAGTCCATTGCAGCATATAACTATTAAATCGCCCGTTATCAATCAGGACCAATGATGATTCAGTCAGGTAGTTTTCCCCTTTACAGCGGATATTCGTTCTAATGTTAGGTCTAGAGGAAAAAGGAAATCTTTACTGGTATCCAGAGAATTCTACATATTGTTAGAGAAATTAGATAATTCTTTTCAGGTTTGAATGTGTTTTTCAGTACGTGATGATGACGGTCACATAGTGCATAAACGTGGCTAAAAATGACCGAAAGTGAGGAGAGAATGGAGCACTATTGGCAACTGCCGTTTCTTGTGATCACCTTTGAGCCTTCTTAGACTAAGATATTTGCTACCACTGCTAATGCGTAAAGATGAGGCAAATACGGCGATGAGCTCTGAAAGCTCGAAGTGCTATCCAAAACCAACAGCCCGTTCACATTTAGCTGTTTTGATGGTTGGTAAACTATTTGTGTTAACGCACGACAACAGTGAGGATGCTGAAGTTTAGGTGGTGTCCCGGGCATTATGAGAACGACAATAAGCGGGTTCCATATCGCGTCTTCTCTTGCTCTCTCCAATATATCGCGTTTCCAGGTTCGCATTTGCACTAAGAGCAAATACTCAAATGTGCTGCTCTTCCCGATGACGGATTTCCTCTAGCGCCGCTGCATGAGTTATATACGAACGACAGTGTCAACCACCTTAACTGCATGATCGCGGGGGAAACGTTTCTTGGGCGGCCTATACGACGCTCCTACCTGCACTTTACTTTGATCTCTAGTTCCCTAAATTCGGCGTTGCACCTATACGACGGACTTTCCATTTGGGAATTATATACGTTCATCATATTGAGCTTACATAGCCTGAGATAAATATGTCACACAGGAGATACCTAATATGTCAACCTTTGATATTCGTGCTTCATTTGTCTTCATGAAAAATTTTAACTGAAAAAACCTTGAGACATGATTCTCTGGGATTTTTTAGTACTTCTGGGATTTTTTAGTTGTTCTGTATCAGAACGCTGCCTTCACGTCTCTGCAGTTTTTTGGTAATTTGTGCTATAATCTGGGAGGCGCCGCTCCCTTTTTTGCCACGGCGATGGAAGTGGAGGCTGCTGGGCCTCTATTGGAACCCGGTGGGTCGGCAGCAGCCGCCCAGAGGAAGCGCCTGCACCGCCAGAGTGACTCGAGCAGCCAGGGCACTGTTGTGTACTCGGTGCCCAGTGAAGACTCCTCGTCCTCGGCCGACGACGGTTTCATACCGGTTGTTGGCAAGAAGTCCAAGCGCAGACTGCGTAGACAAGCCGATTCGTCCTCATCGAGCACGTCAACGGTGTCCACATCAAGAACGCCAACGATCATCACGGCGCGAAGTTCCTCGGCGCATACAGCCTTGTTTGTGCCGTTGAACTCAACGGACAACTTGAACCTTCTGAACAGGCAAGCCATCTCTATTTATCTGGAGAGCCTCGTACCAGGAGGCATTAAAGATCTCAGAATCAACCCGTTCAAAAACGTCATTTCCATTGATGTGATGGAGCGAAGTGCACTAGAGAGTTTAACCGCAATCACCAAACTGGGCAACATCAGTGTACGCCCCCTTATTCTCCAGGACAGCGGCACTACGGCTGGCGTAATCTACAACGTCGACATCGCCATCAGTGACGCAGATTTACCCATGTTGATCAAGCCGGCAACCAACGGCATTTCCATCATTCAAGTTCAACGGTTAGGAAGATCTACATGCATCAAGCTGACCTTCAAGGGTGACTGCATACCATCGTACGTGAAGGTTGGACACTTTCGTCATCCAGTTCGACCTTTTGTGCCTAAGCCACTTCAATGCAGGAAGTGCATGAGGATCCGCCACGTGAGCGGCGTCTGCATCACCTCCATCGTGTGCCCGCGATGCTCCGAGTCACACAGCGGTGACGTTTGCCGCGCGACTACCTTGAAGTGCGCCAACTGCCATGGCCCTTATGACTCTTGCTCGAAAGACTGCCCCCGCCTCAAGACCGAGCGGGCGGTACTGAAGCAAATGGTGCGAGACCATTCTACGCACAAAGAAGCCGCCGCAAAGGTGCGGCGACGTCGTTCGCGCCGCCGAAGGTCGTCAAAGAAAGCAGTCACATTTGAGAAGAATGCCCCAAACGCATCTGCAGCTTGTCCGCCTCCACCAAAATCCGTACCAAAACAAGGGAGCCCGGCGCTTGGCGAGGCTGGACCTGTTGCCTCAGATTCAACTTGGCCACCACTGCCAAAGCCTTCTACGCCTACAGGGTCAGGGATGTTGGCGCACTCAGGGCAGTGTGCAGCGCCTACGACTGATCCAGCCAACAGGCACGATCAAGGTCATGGCCCAGACATGCAGGTGATTGCAATGATAACGTCACTAATGAATGCCATGCGTGCTCTGGTTTCCAGCCTACGCACGCCAGCAGCAAAAAGCGCACTTCAAGTGCTGGACGCGCTACATCCAGTTCTTGCGGCTCTACAGTAGAAGGCATCATGGCTCCTTCGGACCTGTCTTTTCAAAAGAAAGTCAAGCAAGCTTTCATTTTCCAATGGAATGCTCGTGGACTCCAGTCCCGGATTTCCGATTTACGTCACTACGTCTACGAGAATCACTTCCCCATTCTTGTGATTTGTGAACCGAAGACCGCGGCAATTTTGCGAATATCCGGTTACGAGGTATTTGCATCACCCACGCGAAACAGATCCAGCAAATTCATCGTCTACATTCGACGTGAACTTACATATGTGCAGCATTCAGTTCCTCTGAACGAAGACAATCAGTACGTTTGCCTGACAGTGAAGAGCCGAGACCTGACGTTTCCGTTACTGGCGGTGTACTTGGCGCCATCAAGTCGTTTCGAAGCCAGAAGGTTGAGTGGTTTGATGGAAGCTACACCTGCTCCGTGGGTCATTATGGGTGACTTCAATGCTCATCACACCTTGTGGGGAGGCGTTAGGATGGACGTTAGGGGAAGACAGCTTGTGTCCTTCGCCTCTGACCATGACCTCCAGTGCCTTAATGACGGAAGCCCTACCTATATTCGAGGTGTGACTTATAGCAGCTGCTTGGATTTGACTTTCATTTCACAGTGCCTTACCAACAGCGTCCGGTGGTTTTCGGATGTAGAAACCCATGGCAGCGACCATATCCCAACCTATCTGATTATTACCGGCCATTCTAAATTTTCCCCAGCCACGTGTAGGCAGCGCATTGACTGGACCGTTTTTAAATTACTTATGGAGGCTGCTTGCACAGAGGGCTTCTCTACCGGTCTTGAACAAAAAATTAAGGAGGCCATGGAACACGCCACCTGCCCCTTTAACCCTGTCGCTAAATACACCAATTTTGACTTCGAATTGCAGCGACTACGATCACAACGGCGCAGGGCAGAGCGCAGATACCGACGCACAAAGTCGCGCCTAGATCTAAGAGATGCTAGGCGCATACAGAAGAAGATTCAGCGCAGAATTCAGGCACTACAAACACAACGCTGGAGGACATTTTGCCAAACACTTGATCCACGGAAGCCTTTGTCACGCGTTTGGAGCGTAATTCGGGGTCTTCGCACGTACCCTCAACAGCGCTACCCGTTCAAATCCGTAGCGCTCCACCAAAGGCGCAGTATGGTTGAGGTAGCCGAAGATTTCTGCGCAAGAATAACAGGCCCTCCGAATTCAGGCGCAACGCTGCACTGCAACAATGTTCCACCCTCAAGGGATTCTCGGATGGATGCACTATTCTCCATGGAAGAACTTGATGCTGCGCTTGCTTTTTGTAGAAGGTCATCATCACCAGGGCCCGATGGTGTGACGTACTCCGCAATTGCCAACCTTGGCCAAGAAGCTCGACGGGCTCTTTTGGACACTTACAACAAGTCATGGACTGCTGGCATAGTTCCTCATGATTGGAAGACCAGTCGTCTGGTTCCACTTCTTAAACCGGGGAAATCACCGCTCGACCTTTCGTCATACCGTCCAATTGCACTCGCCAGCTGCGTCGGCAAAGTCATGGAAAGAATGCTGCTCACACGCGTGGAATGGTACTTGGAGCGATATCAGATTTATCCAACCTTCATGTCTGGGTTCCGACGGGGCCGCTCTTCTATCGACAGCGTGGTTGACCTTGTAACGTCGGTGCAACACAGCAAAAGTTTGGAAAGATTGACCGTGGCATTGTTTTTGGATATGAAGGGCGCGTACGACAACGTAACGCATCAGGCCATTTTGGACGCAATGGAAGCTGCTGAGATCGGAGGCCGCACGTTCAGCTGGATACGAGCTATTTATTAGAGAGGTCGTTTTTGGTCCTGATTGCGGACGGACCAACGTCCTTACACCGAAATTCGCGCGGAGTCCCTCAGGGTGGAGTGCTGAGCCCAGTTCTCTTCAACCTTGCTCTCATCGGCCTGGTCGACGTATTGCCTCAATCTGCTCAGATCTCTGTATATGCAGATGACATCTGTATTTGGGCATCAGGGGTGACCCGTCCTCAAGTTCGTGCAAGACTTCAAAAGGCGGCATAGATATTGACATCTTATCTTCGATTGCAGGGCCTGAACATTTCGACCGAAAAGTGTTCACTTGTGGCGTTCACACGCAAAATAATGTCACGCTACACCATTTGCTTTAATGGTGAAGCCATTCCCTATGAGAGAAGCCACAGATTCCTTGGTGTTGTCATCGACAGGAACCTCTCGTGGAGTCCACATGTCTACGACATGAGAAAGAGACTAATTGCTATTGTCCACGTCCTCTCCTTCCTCGGGGAAAGTCCTGGGGCGCATCAGTGCGCTCTATGCTGCAACTGTGCCGTTCCCTATTTCTGGGCTACATGCGGTACAGTCTTCCGATATTCAGTTCCATTAGAAATGACAAATATCAAGACTCTTCAAAGTGCGCAAGCGCAAGCTCTCCGTATCTGCCTTGGACTGCCTAAATGTGCATCAACAGCATCAACTGTTCTTGTTGCCCGGGAACATCCTGTTACTACATACATTGCTGTTGACACCATTAGAACACATATTCGGCACCTCACACGGGTTCCCTGTCATCACCTCGCAACACTCCCAATAATTAGGCCGCGTACTGCATTCGCCAAAGTCATTGAAGCTCATCGCGCATATCTTCCATCGGAGTTCACCCCTGCGTCAAGACCGTGCTCACCCTTATGGAGTCTTCATGAACCTCGAGTTCACCTCTATATTTCTGGAATTACGAAGAAAGCTGGTGTATCACTACCCGCTCTCAAACAACTGACATTGAATCACCTGCATTCTTACCACAGCCACCGCATACATGTTTACACAGATGGATCAGTTCACTCGACCAGTTTTGCGGGGTCGGTGGTGATACCGGCCAGATCCATCTTCATGAAAGTGAAGACGACCTATCCAACATCTTCAACTGGTGCGCAACTCGCAGCCTTACGGGCTGCGGTAGAGTTCATCAGTCAAGAACCTCCACATGACTGGACGGTTTTCACCGACTCTAAAGCAGCCCTTCAAGCCCTGCAAGCTGCGCTACGCCGCGGGTCGCACGAACAACTTGTTGCTGAGATCCGTCTGCTGTACCACGGCACCGTTTCCAAAGGTCATGACATCATTTTTCAATGGCTGCCAGGACACTGTGGTATTAACGGTAATCACCCAGCCGATGCGGCTGCGCGGTCGGCTCACAACGACGGACTTCCAGTGAGGATCCCAATATCAAGACCTGACGCAGCGTGTGGGCTTCGCCCTTTGGCGCTGGAGCTCACACATTTAGCGTGGAACACGGGAGAGTTTTGCAACCTCCGCCTCAAGGCACTGGACCCTGAACTGCGCCTTCGTCTTCCACGTAACTTAGCACGTCGCGACGCAACATTGTTATGCCGTTTATGGATCGGCGTTGCTTTTACCAACCACTATGCTTTCCGGATAGGGATGGCCGACAGTCCTGCCTGTGAAAGCTGCGGTTGTGAGGAGACCATCGCTCATCTTCTCTGTGAGTGCCCTGCATTTGTGAGTGCAAGACATACACTGTGTTGTCCCCTGGACCGCCTCGATCCTCGCCCATTAACAGAGCAAAAGATCCTCGGTCCGTGGCCACAGCAGTCGACTGCCCTCAAGGCATACAAGGCACTCTTTGCCTACTTCAGAGCGACTGGATTGAGTGACAAATTGTGACAGCGTGGTGCGTGTGTGCGTGTGTGTTATGCCTTTTCCCCTTCTCTCTTCCTCCTTTTAGCCCCCTAATCCCTCTTCCCCAGTGCAGGGTAGCCAACCGGAACCCCTTTCTGGTTAACATCCCTGTCTATCCCTCCTCCTCTTTATCTATTATCTTATCCAAAGGTGTATTCGGTGGTAAACTGTACATATGGGTAGCGGGAAGAAATGAAAGCGGAGACACTTGCAAAGATCAGTATTTAGACAATTCCTGAAATTCCTCTTTCTTTAACTCTTGGGAAAGCATATATTATGATGAGATAAAAAAGATGGCCGCAAAAGCACAACAGCAAGGAAAGAAATAAGGAGATAAACACGGGGAGAGTTGCAGCAATTTTACACACTGCTGGAGGAAAAATGCGCCCAAATTAAGATTTTTAAGATCCAAGTAGGTGAAATATTGCTTACGGCATCGAAAATGACAATGGCATTTTCCCATGAAGTCCGTGCTGCCGGTCCAAAACAAGAGAAACGGTAAATATTTCCTTTAGCTCGAAATTGAGTTTCGCGTTTGGTAATTGCAATCACAGCTGAGAAATATTTTGGAGCACCAATATTATTTCAACTCTAAAACCATATAGAGTCGTCTTTCATAATCGAGACGATAATATTCGCTATAAAGTTGCAATGCTGGAAGCTACGAGCTGCATCAAAGTCTTTACCGTATAGTTTTAGTGAATGCCAACCAATATTGTACATTTAGAGCATGTATAATACTAAAAATGTCCAGCATCTGTCAATCTAAGAACAGAACGAAAAGTTAAAGACGTCTAAATGAGATGTAGAGAGGCTGCATGAATAATTTTTATCAATTGATAATGTAGCGGTAATCTAAGTGACCCGAGTGGATTTGTACTCTATTATTAATAAATCTGTTTTTAAAAGCAATAAGCAGTTCAAGCTTTTAAAAAACCGATGTTTTCATAGTGGCTTTGAATCTCGACTCCTCCACGTTCAGATTAGGAGGATAGGACTAGACAAACAGGCACTCGCAGGTGCATCCTGCTCTTTTAGTTTATTGTGCGATGCTAGGTTATTCCAGTCAATTCTAGAACCACGTATTAATTGTTTAGTAAAGGTAGGAGGGAGAAATTATGTGCGTTTAACGTTGTATAAGAGATCGAGGTGCGGGAAATTGGTGTCGAGCGAGTGGACGGCATCATTATGACGCAACGGATAATGGTAGAGTTTATAAATGCGTTCCAACCGCTATAGCTGCGATGACGTTAGAAGTTATCTAACAGGGCATGGGCTGTTAATATGAGCAAGCGGTATTGGCGGATCTGCGTCATGGTCTGCTCCGGTGGCACGATGGCTTTCGCGCTAGGAAGTTGATCCGAAGCTCACGGTATCGAAGCCTGGCCGAGAAGGCCGCATTTTGATGGAGGTGAAACACAAAACGCCTGTCTGCTGTACATTGTCAGCGCATGACGGAGAATCCCGGGCTGACTAAATGAATCAGAAGCTCTCAATTACGGCGTTCCTCATAGCCAATGTGTCGAATGGGGTTATTAAATACTACCAATACCAATATCTAGCAGCACGGTTTTGTAATAATTTTATCTCTCATTTACGACGTACGCTTTATCCGGATCGCAGACGGCTGACGCGTACTCGATTTTTGGACGTAATAGTATTAAAATGGGCTACGTTTTTTAGTTAAGTTAGTGTGTTTGAGATTAGGTTCTAAAACATCTGTGGAGGGTTTAGCGTGTCGCAAAATTTGGCTAAAGTAATACTTTATGTTCGCCTGAAGTTGAAGTCAGCGATACTTTTAAGTAGCAGGCAGCTGTACCGAACAGTTATAAAGAGTGTAATATGTCATAGTACACCATTAACAACCACTGAACGGGAGTAAATGTGTTTCAGATATGTTAGGTATCACGAAAGTCAAAAGAAGCCTTAGTAAAGTTTGCCAGCTCATATCGAAGCTGCTATTGTTTTAAAACGTCTAGAGCAATGAATCTTGTAATAGCGGAAACTACGTTGCCGCGTAGGCGGATTCTGGAAGGAAGATGAGCGGCACCGGAGTTGACGCTATTTCCGGAAAAGCCTTCAAAGAAAGCAACGACGTTCCGTTATCCCGGTCACTGGAAAACTATTTGAATACTTGAAAGAATGTTCGAATAGTTTAGAATAATTTAGAAGTTGCACCATTGAGTTCGCTACGGGAAATGAATAAAGGCATATTTCATTCCTTATTCAGAAGTTTTAAATATTCGCACTCCTATTATTTACAATTCAAGAATGCGACTGCATAATTTCGCTTTTATCTAAGGCTTTTAGCAAATGAGTATTTATCCTAAGTGATGCTTATTCTGCTTAAATATTACATGAAAATAATTGCACGCTTTTAGTACTTTAGGCGTTTGCTGTATATTTGATCATTATAACGAGATGAGAATGCTAAGTATTATTCTTGCATCTGCTGGCCAAACAAGCACCTAGAAGAGAATAATAAGACTGATGTGGAATTTCAATTAAAATGTTCTAGTCGCAGCCATGTCCCGCACTGTTGAACAATAATTTTGAATATTGGAATATTGTAAAGTAGTGCTATGGAATTATTGAAGGCAATGTTCCGGTCTTCCAATGGGTAGCAAAATCTGCTTTTATAGTGTTTTCACCTTTTGCATTGAGCACTTAAGGCTGCCATATAAAACCGATGGGGAAAGCTTTAGACGAAAGCAAAAACATCAATAGCAAAAAAAATGCGACTGCCCACGGGAGATCAGCGGATACATTGATTGTTGTAATGAGATTTTACGGTCTGTCAAAAAATTGCGATCATAAAATATTTGCCGTTGAAAAATGCTTTTGTACGGAATTCCTGGGAATGAAGCGCAACTGTTATGCGGATGGTTGGATGGAAGGTATATTAAAGTCTGTAAACACATACGAGTAGTGAGAAGGTTGCTGTGCACTAATCTATTTTGGCATATTTCATCGGGTTTAATTGTTTGCGCATTGAAAATCCAGCAATTTAACATTCGATCTTTTTGATAATCATTCAGTAGAGAACGAATTTTTCGTTGTCGAATTCTAATTTACAAAGAAAAATACTAGCCGTAAGCTTATCGGCTTAGCACTGCTATCAGCGAAAACTGTTACAGCTTTAGTAAAGCCACTTTACCCTGGATTTTACCATGAAACCTAAATTCAAAACAGCAAGGGAAAGCCTAGGCGTGCCCATGAGAAACAACGAAATTCGATCTGTTCGCCTGTCGCCTCACACTTGTTCTCTCTCTCTCCCATCTCCTACTTGCCCTCTCCGTCTTCAACACTAAACGTGGAGAGGAGGATCTTTCTCTCGCCGCTTTGCCACCTGCCATGCTTTGCAGGTGGCAAATGAATTCAGTTGCATTAAATCAACTGAAATTAAGACCGAGTTGAATACTTAACCTAATACAAAAAATTTTCCTGAGCAGTTAGTATTACAGTTCATGGTGTAATTTACAAGGTTGAGTGAAGGCTATACGGCTACTCTAAACCTGTAATAGAGTTTGCAGTAAAAAATAGCGCTTTAATGGCAGCAAGGAGTAATGACTCGGCGAGATTTTTTTTTTAAATTTTTCAGACCCAAATCGGAACTCTAATTTTTCGTTGTCAGTGTTCCTAAAGGCAAATATCGGCCCGTGTATGTACTTCCGAAAAGAAATGTTTTGTTACCGTATTATGTTGGCACAATTGTTACTACCATGGCCTACAAGTTTTATTGCTTACATCTTGTTTTGCCGCATTTTAATACCTCCTTTGTTGTTGGGCTGTACGCCTTGAATTTTTCCTTCCTTAATCTTGCTCACCTTGCTTTTGCTGGATTTGTTTTCTTCCTTATATACACATTTTGATGATTCTGCATGCTGCTTTCACTTTCGTGCTAAAGGCTTTCGTGTTATCTTATACTGCGGCACAAGCGCAGCTATCACTCAACAAAAACAGCAGTCTTGATTCCGGAAGCCTCCGCGCCGGCATCGCCACCTGCCACCCACCTCCGCACCGCGGCCCGCACACATACCGCAACCGTCTATCGAACTCTCAACACTATCTTTAGCCACCTTCACGCTCCAGAGGCACCAATTTCGTCACGCGACGTCAACTGCCCGAAGCAGTGTATGGATGGATGGACGGACGGACGGACGGACGGACGGACGGACGGACGGACGGACGGACGGACGGACGGACGGACGGATGGTTGGATGGATGGATGGATGGATGGATGGATGGATGGATGGATGGATGGATGGATGGATGGATGGATGGATGGATGGATGGATGGATGGATGGATGGATGGATGGATGGATGGATGGATGGACGGACGGACGGACGGACGGACGGATGGATGGATGGATGGACGGACGGACGGACGGACGGACGGACGGACGGATGGAAAGAAGGTAGGAGCGTTCCCTTTGAAGCGCGGTGATTGAAGTTGCCACAATTGTCAGATTTTTTTCCTTTATTTTTGTTTAACTGTGTTGTACGTTATTAAAATTCACCATTTTCTTTAAGTACGTCTTCCTGCACTTTTAACCTTATGTCACCTCTGTGCTTTTCAGCCACCAATTCTCCAATCGCTTTTTGCTAATTTCAATCAGATTTATTTGCATGACAATTGTTATCTCTAAACCCTAGGTCCTCAGGAAGAGTGGCTGTGCCTGCATCGACATCGGGATGGATACTATCACATTTGAGTATGAGGTGGTCTATTGTTTCTACAGATTTACCACACCCAGCACAAGTGTCATCTTGTTCGTTAAATTTCATTTGAAGCTGCGCGTTCTAAGACACCCTGACCTATATTCAATGAGTATGGCACTGCCTCTTCAGTTCATAAAAAACGCTGCCTTCCTGATCTGCCTTTTCAAGTATCGATATAGTTCTACACTATACACATTTCCATTGAATCTATCAAATATTTACCTTACGCAGTTTTAACTTGTCGTTTAATGCTTTTTTCTTTTTGTGTCCTCGTGTCTCGCATACTTACGGTTAGCTTCCTAATTCTTTTCCGCCGGTGTGAGTCAGCACTCTTTGTGTACAAGTATTTAAATACCTTAGCTGTCTACCTGTTATCGCCCAAATTCCTCGCGCGTTCTTCGTACAGTATTTTACTCTGAGATTCCCGTGCTTCGAACGATGCCCAGCCCACATCCCCCTGTACTGCCTTTAAGGTTTTCGCCTTCTCTTGCCATGATTGGAGTATTGTCCAACCTGAGATTTTGATTAAGGGCTGTTAGAAAAAACACATATCCCTATAAACAAATACGCCATCTAAAGCTGTGATAAAGCAAAATTGTAAAAATGGTTGCATTAGTTTGACTGGCTATTCTTCTTAACTTGATTCACAGGCAAAAAGTGCGAAAATGCGCACTTGAAGCACTCTTAAAGAATACTTCTTTACAATGATCAACATCATCTTCATTATCGTAATGATCATAATTTCTGACCGTATTTCTGGAGCCCTATGCAGAGACGAAATGCCGCATGCAGCATACAGACCGAAGTACACTGTACAAAATTGAGAGGTTTAGAACCGTGCGCCGCAGTAAAGTTTTCTACTAGAATTCCTAAATTGCATCCGACAATAAACACACGCGTAAGCACAAGCTCTTTTTCGATCACCTAAAATTTCTTCGGGTTGGCTTGCCTATTTCTTGGACATCCAAAGCTGAAGTAGCGGTGCGTACTTAGCTATTTTGTGTGCATTCGTATCATAATTTTGAATTTCTTGGTGAGACAGTGAAATTGAAATTATGTAAGGAAGTTAAATAGAGAGGACAGAAATTCCTAAGCTGTGATCACTTGGCAAGACACACCAGAACATGGTTCTTACCTTCACGTCCGACTTCACATGGGCAGAAATCGGTGTAATATCCACCTTTAACTTGAGCATCGGCGCACTTCTTCTTAGGTTTAGCAAAAGGGCGGCAACTTCGACGCCTCTCTCGCTGCACGCAACACAATTCTTCCGCACATTCCGCGGTGTTCGAGCAGGACTGGCCTTGCCTTCGCTTCTGAAGCTGAATATGGAAAGAAGCGAGTGATAAACTTATGTAACTGGCGATAACAATTTCATGCGGCCTTCTAAATTATGCAACGCAAGCCGGTTAAGCAACGCGTTTGGGGCGTAAACATAATTTGGCATAAACATGACTAAGCCAGAAGTTTAATTAAACCGCAAATGTTTTCTTCGCAAACCAAACCGTTTGTTCTGAGCGGTTGATTTATTTTAAATATCATGCAATGCAAGAGAACACGCTTATGCTATGACGAAACTATTTTGAAGCGATAGATTGCAGAGGCAAAATTAGAGCAAGTTACAGTCTGCTACGCGGTAGCAGTATGTACAGAAACAGTATATTATCACGAAGACGTTACTGTAATCCACAGAGCAAAACGACAGTGAAAATGATGTCTAAACAAAACTCTTTATTTGGGCTGACTCGCGCCCAGAATGGACTATCACTCGGCCGCGGCGTAGCAACAAGCGTGCTCGGCGGTTGTCGAACAGAATGCACGCCGCTGTCGGGCGTGCTCAATTTAAAGCTGATAGCGAATTTTATAGATAAAGCGTGCAAAGTTACTGCAACATTATGGAACAACGTAGAATCATCTCTGCCCTGATGCGATCAATCGAGAAAAATCTGGTCGCGTCTTGCATCGCAAACAAACTGAGAAAGCAGCGTGCCGGCAGCTTTGAAGAATGAACAAACACTGCAAAGACTCGTGGCAATATACATCGCTTTTTAAGCTGTACTTAATTCGATAACAAAACTTGAAAAGGATGTAAAATAAAGCAGTAATGAACTGTTAAATACTGCTTCAGTTCTTTGTACCGTCCATGTTAAGTGCCAAAATCAAAATATATTCCTACGTTCGAGGTATGTGGATTGCTCAAGTGGATGGAGGACATTAGCTCCAGCTCGGTAAATGAGATATTTTATTAAGGCCTTTCTGGAAGCTCCGTACTTTATGTACAGCACGCAAACCTGTAGTATACGATGGAAGATACGTTATATATTCGTTGTAGGATCAACGCTCCGCAGGGCAGCCATAAAAAGATCTTGCGTAATCTAGGAAGAGTTATCAGTCGTGCAGCCGAATGCCCTCTTTTCGTTTTAGCAGCCAACCACATCTCATGCGTCTAATCGGGATAGGAGTAAAAATTACTTCAACCTGAGGTTTAGGGTGACTGATAATCTCCAACTCTGTAGTTCATGAAATGATTGAGAAAAAGATGGCGAAGGGCTTAAGTTTGATGACAATTTTTGGAGTAGTAACTTCATGGTGAGTCAACCTATGGTTGGAACCTATATTATTGCCTTTGGGTGCAGCGTTTATTGCTTTCTGTCCGTTTGAGTTTTTGCATCCTAATTATGCCTTCTTTGCGCTCATCAAAATGCGTGGTCATATACATGCTCGCTACTACAATCGACAGCGTGCTGAGCTGAAGACTTTTGCCCGCGTTTTGTGATCGTGTGTACTGCGCTGGATTGCTTTCTGGAATATGTCCCGCTGATGCATCTTCAAGGATGAATAGCTTGCGGTTCATAACGTTGACTTTAATGTCCAAAGTCAACAGAAAACACCACAGGCGAACAACGATCGAATTCGGCGAGAGTGAACTTGACGTTCTCCTTCACCTCCGCAGCCGCCGCGGTGGCTGAGTGGTTATGGCGCTCGGCTGCCGGCCCGAAAGACGCGGGTTCGATCCCCGCCGCGGCGGAGGAATTTCGATGGAGGCGAAATTCTAGAGGCTCCTGTACTGTGCAATGTCAGTGCACGTTAAAGAACCCCAGGTGGTCGAAATTTCCGGAGCCCTTCACTACGGCGTCTCTCATGGCCTGAGTTGCTTTGGGACGTTAAACCCCAATAAACCAAACCTAAACCTTTCTTCACCCCCGTTAACTGCCACAGTATAAATCTTCCCAGTAGTACCTGGTCAACAGTATTCCTTGAAGTTTCCCGCAGACCAGGCGGACACACAATGTACTCCGATTATAAATCAGCTATCAGAGCCATTAAAACGGGTAACCTTCCATCTCATCTTCGCGATGAACTTATGGAGGCACTGGCTTAACTCCCCGCAATCCCAGCTTGGATTAGGTGGGCTCCTGGCAATGCCGGTATTGCAGGCAACACGGTGACAGAACACGTCGCCAACTATACTTTACACCGGGAACCTGTGATTTCCTGGCCATACCCGTCGTATGCGCTGGAGACCCTTCAATATCGGGAGCTAATGAACGTATACTGCAGTGACAATTGAGAAAATATACAAGATATTCATCACCCAAACCTTTGTACCACCGGAGGGTACTCGGCTACCCTGGTTATAGCACCCTGCACCTCACGCATGCAAGACAGACTCTCAGACAATTAGGCCACCATTGCGGTGATAAGGGAATGTTGCGTTGGGGCAGCTGTCAGCAGTGATTGGTTATTCAAGATATACACGGTGCCCCAGCAAGGGTTTAAAAATTTGCTGAGTTACTTTAAGACGCAACCAAATTTAAGTTGGTGGCTTTTGTACGGTGCATGTATCCTGCTTAACTGCATAGTTATCCGAGATTGATTACCGAACTTGGAAAACGAACTTATGCAAAATGTTTTTAAAAATTTGTTGAATGGTCCACCACAGATTCGATGGAGCAGTTGCCAACTTTCCGTCTATTACATATTAGATTTTTCCACTCACTGCAGGCGCACGCGAAGCACAAAAATACCGCGTGACACACCCGCTTGCGCGTCGCGAGCGCAGTGGTCTCAGACTCACCACCAACAAACGAACAGATAATTTAGCCGTGTTTGCTGCCACTTCAAAGGCGACACGGCAGCGACGCAGAAACTGGCAGTGCCATTTACTCCAGTGCAAAGCGATAAGTGCTGTGTTTGTCGCTACCATGAAGTGTCGCCAGGCAAGCATACCGGAGTCTTGAATCGCTCAGTCAGCACCTGCCTGCCATCTAGCCTTTGAAGCGGCAGCACACCAGGCTAAATGATCTGTTCGTTTGTAGGCGGAATGTTTGAGAGCACTGCAATCACGACGCGCAAGTGGGTATCTCACGTGGTATTTTTTTTTTGTATTTCGCAGGCATCTGCAGTGAGCTGAAAAAAAACTCAAATGTAATTATTGTAGAGTAAGAAAATGTTCAGTCAGACGTTTTGAGTATCGTTCTGCAACTATCTGATTGGAAGTTTTTGCAAACGTTCGCTGCTTGCGAAGTTGGTTAACTAACCTCGACTAATTATGAAATTTAGAAGAATACAAAACTAGTGTGATTTGTTCCATACCATTTGCATTTAGTCGCTTCGTCTAAGAGTGCCTCCGCATATTTTTAAAGCCTGGCGAAAATTAGTTGGGACGCCTTTTAAATTTTGGGCCTTTTCATCAATCTTGTGTGAACCTAATTGTCGCCGTTGTTAAATTATTAGGAGATCATGAAGGCACTGAGGAGACTGATTTACGCAAGAAGGACTTCGGCCACCCTTTATAAAGCCTTTTGTCGTCAGGATTGTCAGGATCCTGTGTGCAAAGACTTAGAGGTATTGTGCAGAGATAAACCAGCCACGAGGACAAGTGCAGCAAGTTTCCTGAAGAGCAGTCTACATAATGAGGACAACTGGCATTGGGTCAAAACTTGCATCGCCGTGGTATCGTCAACGAAAGAAAATTTTATCTCATGTACAGTCATTGTCAAAAATATACAGCCCAACGGGTTTGTTCCAACTCCTGTAGAAGTGCTCTTTAGTACATTTAACGGTCCTAAGCTTGAGATGGTTGAGGGCTTGAGTTCTTCTTGCCTTCGTGAGATTAGGGTCCCTGAGAATGCAAGAGAAGCCCTGCTGCAGGGCTCAGAAGCAGACCTCTCGGGCTGTGTACTTTTGAAAAAGACTGCACTCGTTAACTATGAATTGATGAAGGAGCGATGAAGTAAATGCATGAAATAGCGCTGATATTATTACGCATGTTTGGAAATGGTTTATGGGGACGCGATTTTCGTCTTACATAAGGTCTAACAGAATTCGAAAGAATGTTGCGAGACCTCTTTTAGTATCTGAGAAATATTTGCAAATTTAGGAACGTTTTCTGGCGGGAATAAGATTTACTGGTAGAAGTGTAAACAACTGCCTTGCTCGTTGATACAAAATATTCAGTCCTAATCATTTACGTGCTAGAATTCCTTGTGTACCACCAGTATCATTTTTTGCGGTAGTTTAAGTGCAGTTTCGGGAGCGCAGTTCCAAACGACAACGATGAGAGGCAAGAATGAACAATTTCACAGAAGGAAGACAGCCTAGTTTGTTAGAGTAGTGTTGTTCGCTGCGTAAGTGAAAAATTGCGGTGTTTGTGACTCACCGTTCCCCCGCTACCATGTGTTGAGTTCCTGTGTGGGCCATAGGGATTTAAAAGATCTGTTTGCTCCACTTGTTGACTGATCACTTGTTCAAAAGCAACAATCACGAAGAGCGCCACGGCCAGGGCTAGTGTCACGTGATGCATTTTTGGAAGCAAACTGACGCTCCAGAAGGATGAGCTAGGCCGGACAAAAGGGCGGTTGATTCGATAACCTTTTATACCGTTCATCTAGCCCCGAGAAAAAAAATATATGCGCTCAGAATGTTTTTTTCTATGGCGTCAAAAAATGTGACACGACGAGAACGTGACAATGCCATCAATACTGCCACCCGCATTTTGTTGCTCAAGGCAATAAGGTTTTTTTCTTTAAACAAGACTGACGTCAAGAATGCGTCGCACCAGGATATAACAACCCGTCCATATATTGCACTTGATGCAGTTCCATGAACAATAGCATGACAGTTTCAAAGGCGGTACCCTTCTCTTAAGGATAATTGTAAAGCCATAATAACAAGAAGTTTTATTTCGCGAGAAATCATCTCATGATACATGGACATGAATATAGTCGGCAACATATAAGACAGAAACTATTAAAAAGAAACGCGCGCCACTTTTAATAGTGCTTTGCTTTAAGTAACAGCCACTAACAAGCACGTGGGCTCAAGTCACAACAAAGAACAATTCTTCATTTTCTCTTACTTTTACGTCATAATTTTGATGTCAGAGAGTGCGATGCTGGGCTAGTAATTTGGCCGAGACAGGACGAAACGTTGTTCTTCAGAGCTTGTCTGAGCCCACACGCGTACTTTCTACCGGCGAGTTGCTGCAGTTGTCATGTGATCTCATTAGGTCAAATGACAATATTGTTAAAGTTAATGAAGTCAGTATTCGTTCTTCCTTGCAGCTGTATGCTGGTGGTGGTCCTGCAGGAGCTCGCTCATTTTGTGACCTAAACCTCGGGTGGCCATTAACAACCTGCATGTGCACTTCTGGCTTCCTTGGTTCTTATTTTTTTATTTATAATACTCCCGGACAGTATGGGTGCTCTTTGAGTTCGAAGAAAGAGTAAAGCCGTCTGATTCCCGACATTGTACGTAAGCACTAACAAGGCAGTGTTCATCAGCCTTTCCAAAGAAGGCATTAGTCAGCGGTTTGGCTTTTGCAGCAATTTCCCAGAAACACTGAGTTTGCTCTCGCAGTGATTTCCAGGAAATTTGGAAATGAGTGAGTTGTCTTCGAAAATTGTAAAAACTTTTAATCTTATATATCACGTCGGTAAATATTGAAAAAGTATATTTCAGCAATGTCGCTTCAAATCTCTCGTTATTAGGCTTGCATGGCAGATGATGTCATTTCAGGCTAATACCATTTTGTGCAGCATGTTCGAGTTTATTTTATTTTTTCTGTGTACTTTCATAAAACAAAATGGTCTCAGATTTTTCAGAGATGAGATCTCATCGTGAGAGCAGCCTGGAGAAAGATTGCATAAACCTCTCCAGCTCATGCAGACTGACTTGGATGTTAGCCAATCGTCTATGCTATACTTTACTGACAGCGGCTTGCGCTATAGAACGCTCATCTTTTCGAGATACGAAATAAAGCGACCGTTTCACCACGAAAGTTCATTTTGTAAATGCACAGACATGAAAAGGATAAAATCGCTAAAAAGTGTTTGGTAATGTGGGCTCCCTAATTCATATCTGTTTTCAAACACGTCATCTTTTCAATGGGTATCCTTGAAGAACTTAATAGACGTCTAGAGGCTTCTGGATGAAACATGGGCTTACTCGACACAGGCTGAGATTTGTAACACCCCGGTGATTCATAAAAATCATTTAAACACAGTAGAAAAAACGTATAACTTGGCTGTTGTTACATTACCGACTGACCAGCTCATAGCATTCAGCTTATTCGACCTGAAGTAGAGCTTACTCTGCAGATAGATTGCTGGAAATGATCTGGTACTTTTATCTCATACGCCTCCTGTTTAGCATGTCAAAGAAGCTCTATGTGACAGAGGCAAAGTATCGCTGGCATACCTGCCTTCAATTCAGGACGGCCCACACGCACCTACCGTTTTTAATTCTGAAGTTATATAGAGCTACTTGACCAAAAAAGAAATAAGAGTTGATTGGTTCGCGGATAACTACACTAGGTCTTGAGTAAGGTTTCTAACGGCACCGTTTTATTAGTTAGTTCTTTCTTGAAGGAATATGATATAGATGGGCAATAATAAAAGCTATGGTGCGATTTTTTTTTTGCTTTTTGAAAGTAGCGCTGAACGCTGCTGTGAATATTTCACAGGTTGTTCAAACACACGGGCATTAGTGATATAACTGCGATGCAATGATGAAGGCGGTCTTCATTTTCAAGAGAAAACTTCTTGTTTCATGAGTGATGAGGGCGTTTCTATTCTCAGAAGATATAGATGAGTTTTCTGCCGCAAACCTTGCTACGGCAAGCACATAAAAAAAAGAGGGGACCGGGGCGAATTCAGCATGAACGGCAGAGTGAACTCAATATACGCAAACACATGCTTTGCGCTCATATAGTGCGCCCTATTTTGTGTTTCTGACATTCACCGCGGCCTGCTAGCTTTATACAGTTTTTCGAGACATGAGAATCGAACCACAATTCATGCGTGGGATGCTATTGTTTCGAGCGCTAATCCGCATGCAGGTGACACTACGGTGCTCCCTAATAATACGGCATTCGCGCGCTCTATGAACGAATGGTGACGTCTGCAGTAGAGACAAAAGATGCAATTTTATGTCGCGGGAAGCTTTCTCAGTAAATGATTCTTGTCTTCAGTACCTGGTAAAAATCGAAAGCAGAATACTATTCTGGTTTATGAAATCAAACACACACACACACACACACGCACACACACACGCACACGCACACACACACGCACACACACACGTACACGCACACGCACACGCGCACGCACGCACACGCGCACACGCACACGCGCACACACACGCTCACGCACACACACACACGCACACACACACACACACGCGCACACGCACACGCACACACACGCACAGGCACGCACACGCACACGCACACGCACACGCGCACACGCACACGCACAAGCACACGCGCACGCGCACGCACACGCACACGCACACACGCACACACGCACACACACTCACACGCACACACGCACACACACACGCACACACGCGCACGCGCACGCACGCGCACACACGCACACACGCGCACGCGCACGCACGCACGCACACACACATACACACGCAGACGCACACGCACGCGCGCACGCGCACGCGCACGCACGCACACACACACACACAAACACACGCACACGCACACGCATGCGCACGCACACACACACACACACACACGCACGCACGCACACACGCACACGCGCACACGCACACGCACACGCGCACACGCACGCACACGCACACGCACACGCACACACACACACACGCACGCACACACACACGCACACGCACACACACACGCACACGCACACACATTTGCATTAGTGCCATTGCAGAAGAGAGGGGCTATGAAGAAATTTTTTGAATCTGGTGAATTGAGAGTTTTAATAAGTAATAACATAAGCGCATGTTCTTGCCTAAATGGTTTCCTTAGCCAATGAAAATTGCTATCCGAGCCAACATCGGTGCGTTTAAACGATAAACAGAGGGAGATTGTAAGTACAGTATTCGGGCCTACGCAGATGATTTTATCTCTAAGGTAGAATTGAGCGCCTTAGCTCTTTTGCTGTCCCAATAGAACTCTAATGAGCCTCACATGCTTATACTACAAGCCGTAACATATTTTCAATAAAACTGCCGTTTGAAAAGTCCTATTGATAAACTAAATTTGCGTAGATTGCTTGTGGCGAACCACAAAGTGCTCACTAGTACAGAAAATTGACAACGCGTCTAACTGAAATATACTTTCTCGGATACATCCGGTGGCTCTCCCCATGGCGAGAATGTTCGTTATTCAGTGCGGCGAAGCAAGCCTTTGGCAGCGGTTCGCAGCAAAATGTCTTGTGATGTCTTCTGTAAAACACCTGGATATCATAGCAATGAAACTTGTTTTCTTTTTTTTCCTTGTTTAAAAGGCCACGAAACGAAAGAAGTGAATAGCACGCATCAGACAGCAAATAATTTTTTTTTATTTTCATGAAGTTCGGCATAATTCATGGAAATGCCGTGTTTGATCCTTTCCTTTTCGCCGTTTGTGTCCGTTCTCCTATTTCGTGCTGAGTCCCATGGCTATGCGAAGGTACAGGGTGATTTTTTTTAACTATTACAGATCTTTTTTTAAACTGTAAGAGGTTCGTCAGTACTGTCTGTTGATCTCAATTCTGCATAATGCCGGAGATTACGTACCTCATATGAATCAATAATTAGAGGATTAATTAACTTAAATTTCCTACTACCTATTCTATTTTTATTTTAGAGGGAAAGTCATATTGATGGCCATCAACGTCGTATGTAAGCCATGTTTTTAAATTTTCTTAATGGCGTTGCTGCTAGTGTTGTCGCCATCGAAAACAATTTACTTCTACATCATAAAATACACTAACTTCGCATGTATTTGATGCATAAGGAGTGTGAAAGAACAGAATACATACATGTAACACGGGAAAGCCAAATCAATGAGCTATAAATGCGTGCTTGGACGTTCGATATTTCGAGCCACCTTAGTGACTGAGAAAATTTAGAAATACAGTTCGCCTTCGGTGTTAACGGCCATCAAGTTCACAATATAAACTTTCCGCATAAAATAAAAAAATAAGAAGTTTATTGCTTGACTTTCGTTAATTGTTTATTAATTGATCCGTATGATATACTTCATGTCCGCTTTGCTGTACAATCCAGCTCATCGGACTGAACCGATCTGCTTCTAGCACTGCTTAAAACAAAAATTTGTGAAGGTTGCGACTTTATCGCAAGGGTCATGACTAATACACGTAGAAAATTAAATATAATGCGCAAGATTAAGTGACTGTTTTTCTTCTCAAAGAAAGAAATAACGTGGACATTTAAGCTCCATCTATAACTACATGACGCGACCGCGGTTCCTCTTGACCATGCAGACACGGACACTCCTTCCTCTTTCACAACCACAATCATGCTGTGAAAGACTACACGACATACTAACAAAGCCCTGCTTTAACCAAGGTGTACGAGCGCGCCTGCATGGCCTAGCGGCAGCGTTCATGCCTCGCAGCCCAAGCGCCAGGGGATCAATTCCTGACCACCAATTTTAGTCTCGGCGCAATTCATTTACTTCATATACTTATATGTCCAAAATATATTTTATTTCATTTTGCGAGCCTCTGAAAACTTGTATTATAATGTTCTGTTCATTTTTGAAATCCACCGCACCACGCGTGATGTAGCAACCGGTTCGACTACTCTAGAAAATTCGGTTAGATCAACGACGACGGCAACGTTTACGCTGGCGTTTTTGCAGAGCGATACTGTACATAATGGCGCAGTGGCGGGCAAGCATAAGAGTTTCTTCATGTTGCTTGACTTTCTGCCCTCTCTTAGTGGATATCCAAAAAAAGAACTAAATTACGTCTCAACTATTTGAAAATGAAATAAGGTAACTTCGAGAGAAGTTGAACATATCTTGTGTGCGCAATTTTAGACTCTTTTGAGTCGCCGTGCCACTCATGTGCGTTATGCCATTGCTGTAAAGAACCCAGACAGTCGTTCATTTTCACCTGATGTTGACTATACTCAGAGCTGTATACGACTGGGGCTGGCAAGATTTGAGATTGAAGAAAGGCTGAAGCATGGATACTGTTCACTCTACCCAGCCGATGTTGTAAACCTGGTAGGCCCACCCCACCCCTCATCACCTCGATAACCTCAGGAAACAGGTAGTCATGATAAACGGCGCGAAAGTTGGGACAAGGACGACGTAAAACACGAGCGCTGACTATCAGCTCACGATTTTATTTTAGAAGGCCCCAAGAAGTGAAATCGCCATTTCATGGAGCTCGCATTCACCTTCTTCCTTGTCCCACCTGTCGTGCTGTTTCTCAAGATGTTCCCACTCCAACTGGCTCAAATGCCATCGTAGTGGGATCTTTATTAAAACCCTGTCTCCTTTAAACAAAACTTCTTAATTGAAACTGCTATGAAATTTTCTCTGTCTTAGGTACACATGCGGCAAATCATCTGTTCTTACTGACCGTAAAAATTAATTCGGGAGTGCTTTCGGGAACGGCGTCCAATAGCCATTGAAGAACTGAATTAATGCAAGAAAATTCCGGATGGCACTTAAGACCTCTTACAAGGTGTGAATGCGAAACCATTGTCTCATCGTGAGCTATGCTGCGAGGCTAATAAAGGATTCCTTCCTTCCCATGACACAAATACGCATTAGCATAGAGTCGTAAGGAAATGCATCCACTGTGTTGACCTTTGGTTGTTCGTTTCCTAATTCTTTGTTTTTCCTCTCAGTTCCTGTTTTGAGTGTCGAGAAAACGGCTGTGCAAGGGTTTAACTTGTATGCTCTTCCCTCCGCCCATGTACCTCTACGTGTATTCTGGAATGCTGGGACATCACGTGCCCTAGAAAGTGCGTAAAATTCCTCTCTTGCCGTGTACAAAGCGAAAACAACAAAGTGAGACGTTAACCGTTATTACTCGGTTAGAGAAAAATTGAATTTTGTGTTTGCGGTACACTGCCGCCATTTTGATGGTCCCGAAACGGTAGAGCATTGTTTCACCAATCGAAAACATGAAATACCATTCTGAGACATCATGCAGCAGATATTTAAAAAACTTTGATGAGGGTTAACTGTTATAAACCTAGTTATACGTACCAAAAGCTCTGTTAGCCTTGGTTTGATTGGTTATGTTTGCGTTAACCTTAATTGTTACGCTTAGGTTAGCAATTCCTATGCATTGTTTAGCTTTGTTTAGCAATGACTATGTACAAAAAGTATGGTGGGGCAGCCAAAAAAAGAATGTAAACCAATAGGCCCCTGCCTGTGCCACTAAGTATAACAGGCTAATGACTATGTACAGTATGGTCCACTATTAAAGGGAACATGCGGTCGCGTGTCGTTGGCTGCCCGCGAGGCGCTGCTGCGGAAAGCCGGAAAGAATGCCGCACTGAATATAGACCGGAGTTTTTTTGCGGCATCCTGTCCCCTTGCATGGATCTCATTTTTCACACCCACCACGCATCGATTACCTCTTCTCGCTGCTGGATAAGCTTTCTCCATTCTATCGTCGCGTTTCGTGTGAAGTAAGCAACGTTTTCTCCGATCTAGATTATCCAGGCGTGAGTGCCTTGGTTCATATGCCACTCAACGTGTACAGTACACGTCATGTATTTCCTTCAGGATATCCGAACGCGGCCGCTGGGGTACCAAAAGCAATAAGTCTGGTCCGTCAGCAAGGAAACTGCGGCGGTACAGGGTGCCATATAATGGAGAGCATATAGTCGCAATGGGGTGTTCCGTGTTGCCGAGTAGAGGTCGTGAGGCAGTGAGCGTAAAACGAGGTCGTGGCGCTATTCCTCGGTGATGCTGAAGAACCTAAATGTGTGCCGCAGGAAGGCACGATCGCCTGAAGCAAGTGGCTAGCTGAACATGCCACGAAGGCGTTCCAAAGGAAATGACCAACGAACTCGTTTCATTATAGTAGCTATGCGCGCAATCTTTAGTGGTTCCACAACAGCCTCACAGTGTTAAGGCCGCCTTTTACTCTAAAAGAGAGGTATCCAGCTGTCGACCTCTCTACATTCCGTTTGTGCATCCTCTGTTGCTCAATGTCTCGCTGCACTGCCGGAAAATCAGTGTTATTTGTTTTCTGAGTACACGCAAATCTTGTCACAGATTGCCTCGAATACATTTTTATTATTCTTTTAGCGCATATACTATCAGCTGCTGCTCATTCAGTTCATTTGCGTGGAATCGGTTTTGCATATAATCTTCTTTAAGGGGGCGTACACGTTAAAATCGTGTATAATTGTTACTTCTTCAAGGTTGCGTCTTGTTTTTTTTATTTGAATTGAATTTCTTGGGCACGTATTGGATAATCACACTAATTCGGTGTAGAGGCGGGGGTCGCAAAGTCAAGTGACTGTCACGGCACCTCCGGTCGATTAATACTAACTAGAATAACCAACAAGCAGCAACAAAGACAAGTAATTTAACAGCAATAACAGTAGTAATTTATACAGAGAAGTTATATATATGGTGGGAATCAAATACGGGATTATCAGGGCGAAGAACATAAACAGATATGCGGACGAAAAATAAAAAAACCGCCATAAATTATAACGTACAAAAATACAAAAACGGCGCTATGGAAAACGATCTATGTATTCATTAAAAGACACATAAAGAAACATAAAACTGAAGTAAAAAGAAGTTCTGAAGCCACAGCAATGACAAATTTTAGGGCAAATAATTAAGAACAAGAATTACCGAACGAGACAGAAACTGTTCACTCCATTTATTGGAGCAAAAGAAAATTTTCCAAATTTGATATAAACATAGACAATGACATAGGCGATGTTAAACTCAGGGGTAAATTATTCAACACAGAAATGCATGCAAAATGAGAACACCGTTTTCTATAATTAGTAAAACCTGGGGTAGCAAAACGTTTTTGGAGCAGCAAATTAGGAGGGTTAGAATTCTTCAAAAAACATTTCTCAATAAAATCAACAGGTCTTAAGTAAATTTTACATGGCTCGGCACTCTGCACTCGCCGCATCTTCGTTAAAAGGGGCAGCATGGTACACAGCCTTTGACCTCTTTTAAATAAGGGCTCTTTAATAATCAGGGCAATTGTGAAATAGTAGCAATACTACGCGGGAGTGAGTTGCGCTCTTTTGTACACAGAACCGAATGTGAGCACCACTTTCTCAGCGGAAATGTATTGATCTTATTCGTGCTAGTAACGGAAGTAAATTTGCGATTCTTCGTATTATCTACACTTTTGACGATTTCTTACATCCCGTAAAGTCCATTACGTGAGCAGAAATTTTTTTTCAATTTGCTGTGTTGCCGGTGCATCACTGTCGAGTAATCTATGAGACTTTATAGTCACAGTGAATATGATGCGACTTTGAGAGGAAGTAGCTGAGCTTCGGTCAGCAACAATCCAGCTTGTCCCCAAGAAAAATGATCTTCTAAACTTATCACCTTGTTGACTTGAAATGTAAAGTCGCATTCCGAGATTTACAGCTAATAAATACCCATAACAGGACTGGATAAGTTCACCGCATTCTAATTATCACTATCACGACGACAGAAACGCCCCCTTTGAATGAACGAAGAGGTATGAAAGTGTACAAAGAGTGTGAGGAGAAAAGAAGGTCGCACCAGTGCACCACTGCAGTTTCGAGTAATATACGGGAGACAGTCGCGAGCGCGTCGCCGAATGAGTGGCAAAAATTCAAAGACTATAGCAAAACAGTTTCAGGCGTTTGAATGTGAGCTCTTTGGTTTTGGCGCGCTGTGGTTAAATTCATTTAAGGTAGTTAATTTTTGCGACAGTGCTCAACTTAAGATTAAGAATAGCTAGCCACGCTACAAATCTATCTTGCGGCTCCATTTCATTTGTGGAGTAAGAGACAGGTAACGTTGAGAAGGCGTTAACGCTATTTTCGGACGGCGCGAGGTTTTCTTGTGATTAGGAATTTAGGCGTTGAACATTCTGTCCTCTATGAAGAACAACGGGGTAGGCGGGATAGTCTTCGGTTCCTTAATTTGCCAACTACGCCACTGTGTACAGACCAAGCTGCAAACGCAGCTGTTCGTTGCTACGCCTAACTTTATAATATGATGCCCGTTATGGCGGGAAAGTTGAAAGGAACAGCGCGGACACAGGATGGTGAAAATGAATGACAGAGTCACTGACAATAAACTCAACAAATCTTCGTCCTGCCTTCGTGGTGCTTCTTGCTATCTTGTAAAAACAACCAACCCATGTGAGTACCCTGGCGCATTGTTGGTGTCGACGCAACGGGAGGTCAGCTGATGCTAGCACGACTCCTCAGACCTCAGCATCTTGCTATGTTCACAAACATATCCCTCCAAATAGCCTTGTCCTGTGCCTGCTGTGGCTAGCTTATACACACTTAAGTACTAATCTCATCCGTTAACCTTACTCATACTCCGACCTCTGGGCTTGCGTTTTTTTGGTATTCACTCCGTTCTCATTAACGACGATTGGTTATCATCCCTTCGTATTAAAGTCTTTTGATGTACGCCTTTCTTGTACCCAGGATATCGTTAACTCCCGTTAGTTCCCTGACCCATTCTATTATCAGTGCTTATTTCCCGGTAAAAAAGGCGATTTTCTCGATCATTTCTGCCGCCTTCAGGCTTTTTCGTAATTCACGTTTTCATCGTTAATTGCCCGGTGCGCTCAAATACAACCCAAAAGTTGTGTTGCGTTAGTTGGAAGAGTCAGCGGGGGCAAGCGTCAACGCTCGTTTTTTCTTCTTTGTGTCTGCCCTCAGCAACCGTTCCATGTCATCTACCTCCTCAGGACTGGTCGGCATTCATTGCTTGCGCAAATCACAGTTTAATGGGTTTTCGGAGAGATTCGGCTGACATTCCTGCCATCACAAGGCCAGAACCGTTTCACTTCTTCTCAGCTGATGAACAGTCTTCACGACTAGTTGTAGCGGATTACTCCCTTCCTTGCTTTCTATAATGACGACCACGTGCAGCAATTGACCAAAACCTTCCATGTCTCCTTTTGCGCACTACCCAGGAATAATGTCGCCATTCTCTGGACATGACATGGCGATGACACTGCAGAATAAGCTGTAGAAATGCCCAAGACAGAGAGCCATTTGTATTATCCCGTAAGTGATATAGCTCACACCCACTAGGATACTGGCCGTAGGCTGGTGGGCCATGACGCTTTCAGAAAGAAGCAAGGATAGCGTTTTGTAATGGCGTACGAACAATTGTGGTGTTTGCGATACCGGAATCCGACTGGCTTCTCTGCTGTTTTACGCGTAATGGTTGAACGAAACATGATTTCAACCACGTGTTTGACGCAGATACCTTCAAAGGATGGATCCAGCGATGACATTCACAATTCCAAGTGGCATCCAGCTCAAGCAAAGCAGCCTGCTGCATAGACTCTGGCTGGCCATCAATTTCAGAGCGAGTTAGTAATGTTCAACTGCGCTCGCCAACTGTATCGATTCCTCGTCTTGTCTGCTCATTGAGACTGTGGACCAACTAATCCAGGTGCGTCCGGCCTATGCTTGCGAAAGACCGCGTTTGCGTATACTTTCCTGCTTGTGAAAGGCGGCCACTCTCGGAGGAACTTGTTCGTGGCGCTTCGCCGGGAATTTGGAAATTCATCCGGGCAATGCGGGCGCTGCTCGATTCGAACGCAATATAATAGTCAACTCCCATTTGCGATTCGGTGCGCTCTGGATGAAATTCTAGTATTTGTATCTCTTTTATACTGCCCCAATCACACGTCAGAATGCTCGCTCTTCATCTTTTCACGTTTTTGTTGCGCAGAGTAGTGATACAGGTAATCAACCGGCATCAGGAGCTATGTTCCTTCCTTGAAATCAACACCTTTCTCTCACTGGATCCTGTGTTTGCGTCATATTCCTGAAAGAGGTCTAGTTATACCTCAATGTCTTTTTAAACCAAAAGCAAATTTGATAGCATCTGTGTAAGGATGACTTCATTACGGCACAGGGGCTACTGGAAAGTAAAACACGCTCACATGCGTAACGACCTGATGCTGAAACATGTAAGTTCTGTTACAGTATATGTGGCACTCATTATTTTCTTTTGCTTTGTCAGGTTTTACAACTCGTGGGAGAGTTGTCGCTAACTCGAACTTTTTACAGTAGGCGCAGGATTTTCAGTTTTTATATCAAGCCTCTAGCTATGCACCGTCTGGGAGGCAGCGACTTTAACGAATTCAATTTACTTGTAATGGTTGCATTAGCTTAGTTATTAGGTAATGTGTGAGGAACCATGGGAAGGTTACGATGCGTTTTCTCAGAGTGTTTGGGAATTGTTTGAAGCCGCCGCAGCTCACTATAGCAATCCTTCTGTTGCTGCTCTGTGCAGTGAGGCTACTGCAGGTATCGCCACGACACGTAGTACATGCATTACAAATTTTATACTCGGGTAAATACGGTACGTTGTCATCTGTTATATCAATACTCGCAAGAGGCTTGCGAAAGTGAAAACCAAACTTCAGATGGCTGTCACGGATCTCTCCGGAGAACACGCGGACCGAAAGAATGGACTAGGCGCCGGGTGTACCAACACAAACGCACATTTAATACACCCTATGTAACACACACACTAGAACACAAAACTAACGAAACTAACACAAAACACAGACTATAAATACACACGACCCGGGCACACTGCTACCAGCGTCTAGTAGTAGCGTTCTACTATTCGTGGTCGCCGTTCGTGCTCACGGTTGGTTCGGTGCGGCTGCGGCGTTGTATGAATCCAGTATCCGGAGTCGAGGCGGCGTTCGGCGTGCTTGGGCTGGCGTTTCTGGCGGCGTCGCTGGCTGCGTCGTATAAACTCCCGGTCCAAGCGCCCGTGGAGGTGATGCCGGTGTTGTTGGCGTTGGGGGCACCACCCGGATGGGTGGCAACAGCTCTGGAGATACCCCTGGCCGTAGCAGGTGGTAGCGTCCTCCGTTGACTCCCCGGAACGGGCTCAGGCACGGCAGGAAGTCCACGATGCGAAGTCGTAGAAGTGAGCTCACCGGAGCAGTAGCCGGCGTCGCTCTCTTCCAGCCGATGTGCCCCTGACCCGCCGGAGCCTCCGCTTCTCTGCTGTCCCCCCCCCCCGGGCCTTGCTCTCACACGCCCTTTTATCGCCACGGTATTAGTCCACGTAAGCCTTGTCGTCGTCTTCTTCTCTTCTCCACCAAACATCTCTCTCCACCTCACCGTATGCTTCTCCACCAGTCATCTCTCTCCACCTCACCGAATGCTTCTTCTTCCTCTTCTCTATTCTTCGGTTAATCCGCGTTGTCTTCTTCACACCTCTTTCCTTTAAAATTTAATTTAGGCTGCTTAATATATGTGACAATGGCACTGTGAAGTCTAGCTTAACATTCTAGTCCAACTTTATTTGATATTTCGGTGCACGTGGGAAACCAACGTTCGTTCCACCGCATCGAACATCGAATCAGTTTCAAGAAAGATTTCTTTTGATATTGCAACAATATCCAAGTGTTCAACTCCCGTGCTTGAGGTGCTTTGTTAATAGTCCGCGACAACATCGCCTTTTTGTGGAGAACGGCACACGACAGCAGGGCAAATAAATATTTGTGCACAACGATGAGAGGACGGACAAAGAACATTAGTTTTTGCATCCTGCCAGAGCAGCTGGCGCAATAACAAAGATAAAATTTAGGAATTTATGACTTCAAATGGGTTCACAAATGGGTTGAAGTCGTAACGAGAAGAAGAGGAGAGAAGAGTCATAATGGGCTGGGGAATTTTAAGCGGTCTCCTCAATAATCTGTACACACCGCACAGTACAATTTCATTTTATCATTTTTTCGTAACTACCGATAGAAGACATTCCACGCCGGGACACCTATACCGGGTGCTACACATAAGATCTCTTCAACATTTTACAGACAACCTTTTTGAGCTTTTTTTCATACAATTGTCAGTGGTGTAGCGTATCATAATACAATTAAGATGTGCTAACAAGTTGGCTGGCAAACTGAAATTTATTTGTTAGCTTTTTAACTAGTACTTTTAGTCTCCTTATTTGTTGAGAGGCGCGTAGCGCCTGTAAGTAATACCCATATCAGTTTTTAAAATTTCGAGAACGCAGATATCCTTGACTCTGTGTCCCAATCGAGTTAAGCAATTTCGATGAGGTTCGTCCACCAGAAGGTTGCCTTACCTCCAAGCTTCCCGTAATCACATGCACAGGGTGCGGCAGGTGTTTGAGAACACACACTGCATGTGACGCTCTATCTTCTACATCGTTGTTACCAATCCTTTTTCGCTGCAGGTAACCATGCCAGAACTTCAGTTAACTCAGGAAATGAAGAGGCGTGATGTTATCGTTTTTTTTTTGCTGAAGGACTCCCTGATTCAGAGATCGCAACATTTTTGAAGGTTTCACGACCAGTCTTCTAAGTTCTCAAAGAATTACAGAATGGCAGGCGCGATGTAGGAAACGACATTGTCGGCGTTCTGACACTCTTAGAATGCCGGATTTCAACAGACGCTTCAAGGTATAATTGATAAAGACCTTGGCAAGTCGATGAGCGCCTCTGCCAAGGACGTGGAGGTTAACGAGGCCACTGTCAGACACGTAGTTTATGAGAACCTTCGTTACAAGTTATATGCTATGTGGAGAGGACAGTTCTTGACTGAGAAAATCAAAGAGAACCTCCAAGCCAAGCCAAGCCAAGCGCTTTCTGAACGAACTGAAGGACCCAGAGAAGCATGGAATGTTATGAATTTGGCATAGGAAACTTGGCATAGGACCACAAGCTGAACAGCAAAAATAATCAGTCTATCTGTAAAAGCCCCGAGGATGTTCCATATGTCATGCGCGCAAATTTCCAGTGGCAGTGATGGTAGTGGGCATCGTCAGTAGTGAAGGAGACGTGATGCGTCAACATTTTTTCTTCAAGGTGCCAAAGTCAATGCTGTTGCTTACAGTGAAGTACTGAGCACGGTTGTTAAGCCCTGGATTACTGCTGTAGCCCGCGGGTGACCGTATGCTGTCCAGCAAGACTCCGCAATATCCCACACAGCCCATACAACTGAAGAATGGGTGGCCGAAAATCTCCACGACCATGTTACTCCGAACATGTGGCCTCACAGCTCCTCAGACCTCAACGCACTGAACTACTACGTATGGGGCGTGGTTGAGAGGGAGTCCAATAGGCGCCCACACTAAACCATAGCAGTTCCAGAGGAGTTGTTGATGCAATGACTAATGTTCCGAAGAAGTTATCACTGCAAGACATGTCATCCCTGCCAACTGCCGGTTTCGACATCGTGTGAACTGTGTGATTCCTGCTGATGGCAGTTTCATTGAATGGTCCTATTCATTGCATGCATCGCCACTTGTACTACAATCTGAAATAATCACAAATGATCTATCTTCAGTCTGTGTATCTGCGCGTAGACACAACCTTGTTCTCAAATACTTGCCGTACCCTGTACTTTCAGTTACATGGCCAAACTTCGCTGAGCCATACCACCAAAGGAAACTGCGTTCTCTAAATTGTAAATAGCAATATATTACTTACGGTGGGCCGCATATCTCCCAATAAATGCCACAGTTAAAAAGGTAACTACACAATAATAGAGACCAGCCTACTCGTTAGGAGGTCTTAGCTATATTCTCATGCGCGTCACCGCCGACATTGCTATGACAAAAATTGAAACGCCCGCTAATAAATTTTGTTTAAAGGGCGGTTAGTTTTGAACTTTTCGGTGGTTTTGGCTAGCGGTCAAAGTGTATAGCAGTGCAATACCTGTTTTAACCTTTATTCGCTCGTTTCCTACCAACCGATATAAAATAAAATATATCTCAGTATTCGCAAGAAGTTTCTTTGGTCATTTGTTTCGCGTTCTTGATATAAAAAGTGACTCGTTAAAATTACGCCACGGTTAATGATTCACTTAAGTGTTTATGAGTCAAGATGACATGAGCTCAGGACACATTTCGTTTAGGAGGAGAGATACCTAAAAATTGTACAAAATGCCTGTGAATTTAAACACACAGTGCCAAAAAAATACCGCACGAGATTAAAATTTCAAGGAACACGTTTTTTATTTGCAGTTTTATTCCAAGGTACGCATCGACTCAAGCGTGGACCGAGGCGACGCAGGCAACTAAATTTCGTAATGTCGCATACAAATCCCTTCATGACATTCGTCTGCAAATGAAAAAATAAAACGCTGTCAGTTTGGCGACATCTAAATAATTCACTGAAGAACACTGCGTATAATACTTAGGGGAAAAGAAGAATTGTCCCGTGCAATATCAAATCCAGTTAAGTAAAAGCCTTCTAATTATGAGGTGCGTCATAGAAGAAAAAAAAATTACTCAACAAAGAACTCAGGTCATTTGTTCAATCAATATAACGCTGACTGCTACCTCATCAAAGTGTATGCAGAGAATTTTAACCAAGGGAGTGCTATTCACTGAAGTCCAAAGCAAGGAGGAAATTCTTTTTCGACAGGTTTTATCTATCGCTGCAGGAAACAGCAACACAACATGATGTCCCGAACATCGATGCGTTTCTATCTATTCGCTCGTGGTTTTCTTCTTACACCAGACTTCTGGCTGTAAGTTAAAGAAACATTGTGAGAAAACTGTTCTTAGCAGTTTCAGACGTGTAGTTCGTTAACTACTTATGGCGACTCTACCGTAGCTCGACAATAACAGGAAAGGTAAGCTATTATTGCCTTGCATATTTGTCAGATTTCAAAGTACAATGTAAATTCCCCATATCTCAAATCAAGCACTTGGAGGCAGTATATTAGAGATGCTAAACAGTGCCACTATTAAGTCAATACTTCTTTCAATATGGCAGCTGTTAAAGTTTCCTTGTGAAATAAATCGTGCAGTAGTTATTGATCAAAATGGTAGGTCGTTGCACCGACCCATACTCAGGAGTCAGAAAACTTGCAGGCTAATTTCCTGTGTTATAAAAATTGAGAATCCTGTAAACTTAGGTAGGTCATCAACCCGAGAACTAAAAAAATTTGCGTAGTTAAAACTTTGCTATACCTTTTAAGGCTTTCAACCTTTCCGCCATTCTGTATGTTTCAAAAATAAAAGGGATAGCCTGATCTCCCATGCAAGATTTATTACAAGAAGTGAAGGCGATAAGATTAACAGTGTTTTATTTTCCTGCGCAAAAAAATAACCATTTCCGGGCTTCCTCCTCTTAACTGTACTAAGACGGATGCACTTTCCGGCAACCAGACAAGGCTGACATTTCAATCAGAATGGTTTTATCAGTTTTCAAATTTATTTTCAGGTACAATCGCACCATGCGCCTGTGTACACTGCTTACGAAGAAGAATCAGCGTCACAAATGTTGCTTTTGTGGGATGTAATTACCGTATTTACCCCATTGTAACGACACCCAATAAAGTAGCCAGACGCGAGGATATCTTTCGGCATGTCTGACTGAAGGTCCCGGAAACTGCTAAAATTCTCCGAAATTTCAGCCTTCACAATAAACAGTGTTCAGTCAAGAGTGTAGGGACCAATATATTCGTAAGGCTCAGCCTCATCCAAAAATATTTATTTTCTAATTGCTTATCTTGCATCAGCCGTGTAAGGTGGAATGTCGCTTTACTAGAGCTTGCCAACGCGCCACCTATGACACGCCTACACACGCCACCAGTCAGGTGGTGTGTTACGCCTACTACGCCGACGACGACTGCGACGCGGAACACGGGAATGGGCGCCCAAGAGCTGTGCTCTAATAACCATGCAAGCCTATTAGATCATTTTAAATTTCTCTCTACCTGGATCTAAGATAGTGGTTGCACGCTTTTTTCGCGAACATTGGTGGATTGCTCTTCTTTTAGAGGGTCTGAAAAACGCCCTTATTATTTAAGGCATAAAAGAACAACCAGGTATAAACTATCACCAGCCTCAGAAAATGAGGCCTGTTCAATAATAAATGTAAAAGCGCAAAGAGCATGAATGGATGGGAGCAATCCGGATAGTACACGAGACTTGTTTCCCACCTAGCATGTCGAAACAAGGACAGTGATCATGGTAGTGCACATCCTCCACATTCCAGTATTGAGAGCACTGTTGGCCCGTTGTGGCCCACTTCTGGCAAGTTCTCTCTCCGCCCTTCTCCAGACAGCATAACTCGTGCGAACAGTCCAGAGTAGTCCAACAGTTTTCGCCCTCGCTTTTGTTCTGGATGAACAAAACAATAACAAATGTTTAGACTTCTTTATCTGTCCGGTCTACGTTTCAAAGTCATTGAATCGACTACAAGCGTTAAGGTGATTTATGGGTCTGATTAACGTCACAAAGCGCTTAATCGATTGCACCCCCCGCATTTTGTTTTTGTCGAATTGATCATTTACCATGGGCAGTTAAAAATGTGACTGCTGGAAAGCACCGCACATTTATGTGGCTTCGTCCTCAGTGGACAAGTTGTTTTTGTACGCATTGAATGAAAATGTTAAACAAGCATTAAACGCGAAGTTATACGCATGAATACAAAGTATTGCCTAAATGAATAAAAGCGCTTTTTCAGCTGTGACAAAAAGGTTGTGTTTGCACAAAGTAAATGCACAAAGCCAGAAAAAAAGGAATGAAAAACCTTTTTTGCATAGGAACTTAGGCTACACTTGTCCTTTTCGCCGAATAACCACTCCCTAACAAGCCGTAAACACAAGCGAGCAGCGAATGTGCCAAAAAAGCAAGAATATCCTTTGCTCCCAAAAAGCAAAAAGAAAAAGCATTATAAGTAATATTCAGTTGCGTTTAGGCGTATAAACGCGTAATTTTTTGCGATTGACAATACAAAAATTTGTAAACTTTGGATATCATACGTGAGGTGCAGGCGCCATGTGCCACATGGATCCTCCGCTGTAATATGAGAGTGTTTGGTGAAAGAGCGAAACGCAGACCGCTAGTAACAAACGCATTGTGCTCATGCATTCAGGCGTACGAATGCAAATTCTTTCGCAGAATAAAAATGCCTCCGTTTACAGGGCTCTTATACGAAATTGGTTTAACTATATTCACAACATCCGCCCACTTACCATAAATTGAAGGGCAGGAGTTGGTAGGAATCCGGTCACAATTTTCGTCTTTGCCTTTCTGGGATTTCTCAACACACAAATCTTAAAAGCTACTTTTGCTCATGCCGAATTTAATCGCTTCTTTTCTTTGCGCTTTGAAGTACATGTTTGCCTTATGACATTAAGATAATTAATACGGAAGTACGCAAATTTCCCAGCATTCAATGTAAACACCGTTGTTCAGCCCACCACTCTGGGAGATTTCAACATGAAATCTAAAACACGTTTTAAAATTATGAGACTTTGCTAAGAGTAATTAATGGATCTTCACACAGCTGTCGAAAATAGAACCATCACTCAGGAAACCAGAACTGATTTTAAAAGTGGGATACTCATGCAAAACATTACACACCTCCCAACAATTTCGTCCGAAAACAAAGCAATTGTGGTAAAATAAGGCATTCTTTGCTCTGTGGTTAACTAATGCAGTCTACAGCTGTATTACGTGTTTCTCTTCTCTTTAGTGCACTTGTGTCATGTACAGCTGTCGCTGATATCGCGCTACACGCGGTTACACCAATCTTAGTTTTCTTATGCCTCGTATGGCCGCTGAAAAGGTTTTTAACCATAGACGCACGGGCGGAGAATAGTGTGGCGACTAGTATATGTGCAGTGGCGAGTAAAAAATATTAATACTAGCGACCAATCACCAGAGCGAAACAATCTCAATATCAATTTCAAGGTGCTTTTCGTGTTAGGAAAACACCTCCCCCCCCCCCCCCCCCCCCGGAATCTTCAGCAGAAACTTATCGCCTGCAAAGCACTTTATTTTGTTCCCATATTTCCGTTGCGCCTTTTCACGTTCACATGGCTTCACCACTTCACGTATGCAGCCAGCATTAAAACAGCACAACTAATGAGTGGCTGCTCGCAATCACTTGTCGTCCCCGTTACTTCAATCCCCTCAGTGACCCCACACTGCCTAGGCGTGCCAGACAGAACTCTCTACGTGGCGACACACGAATCACTTTGCTTCGCCAAGCCGTCCCCTAGAAGAACGCACGGCGGAGCAGGCGCTCCCTGTTACATCTATGACGCAGAATCTGCTCAGCGGCCAGGAGACTGTTTCGTGGGCGCATAACAAAATATCTTGGGGCGACACTTGAGTTCTGCCTATAGGCTTAGCTTAGGGCATTAACGCGATAGCTGAATCATTTTATGCCCTAATATGAAGAATTGGTCATTCTGTACTTAACATTCATAGATCCCTGGGAATCTTAACGCCACTCCTGGCGCACTGGTGGTGTCCTGCGCTTGCAGGTGCTGTTACCAGCAGAGCCGTTGTTCTTTGCAGCAACCTCTCGCGTCCAATCATTACCTAACGCCTGCAATGCTCCGCAGTTTGCTCAAAATCCGGTGGTTAGGTTGTGATAAGGCCGCAAGGTTGTGTGACCTAGACGGCTCAGCTGCCTTCGAGATTGCTTCTCTTGGTCTTTTTTTTTGGCGATTTAACGCTCACAATGAACGACGCCGACGATGGCGCCGGATTTTCTGCTACACGACCTCCTTGACGCATTGGCATTAAACTGCGTTATATATCCTTGCTTCACGCCTCAGGGATGAGCCGTCTCTGCAACAGCTCAACAACCAATGCCCACAGCAGCAAGAGTGCTGGGAATATCTGGAGCTACCTGCCTCGAAGCTCATATAAATCCCTATTACACGATCTGTACGGCCACGTAATGCCACTAGGTTCTTCCCGCAACACATGAAAGCAGAACCGTCGCACAATACAGGCAAAGCTCGAAGAATTTGTTGCAGAAATCTAGAGGAACATGTTTTATTGTAGCCCGCTACTGCCAAACAGCAGCCGTTTATAAGCTGCCAAAAAGTTAGTGGCGCTGCACAACTAAACAGATGCCAGCAATAAAAGATCTTGAAGCGGAATTAATAAAGAGCGCGTTTCAATCATTTAATCAAACATTCAATCTAAAAAGGTTGTTTTTCCAAACAAAAATGAAGCAGCTCCAAAAAAAAAATGCTAACGCTCAAACGCATATTTTTGAGGGGACCTTGCAAAACTCTCCGTTGCTCAAAATCCTCGTTTAAACTAATTTAGCATAGTGTGGTGCATAAATTTCTGAGGTTTTGGCCGAGATAATTTGGTAAGCTTTTCATATATTCTTGCGTGTGCAAAACTTGACACGAATTCGTCTCGATCGTGAACCGAAGATCGAAATATTCGTCACAATTGTAGAACGTATATTTCTCGAAAATATAATACCATCGCAGAAGAAAGACTGGTGATTCATCACTGTTCAGTGTCAACAGCAAGCAGCGACGCCTCGAAGCATGCGAACGTGCCAGAAAATTGTGTTTCTTTGTTTTGGTTTATAACAGAGATCGCGAATAAGTAGATCAGTCTTGGTTTCCATTTAGCATCAGAAAAATTTCAAGCATTGGAAGGCACTGATAGCCATGCCAAGCGATGCCGTAATTTTATTCTTCACTTCAAATCTCCCTGCCGAACCACTTCCCCGGCCTCTGTTTCTATTGCGAACGAACGCATGTATACTCGAATTTCTGCCGACAAAAGGCAAAATTTCAGTCATTTTTTGTGCTATCATGAAGGGTTATTTCTGTGCAAAAGAAATTGAATTTTTATCATGCACATTTGCTTTTCAATTTGTGCGGATGCCGTCAAATTGGTAACACAGTGGCAAAATAATGCGTAAAACGATCCTAAAACTCAAGGAAAGAACACGATTAGGATCGTGTACCCGGCTTCGAACTCGGCCGCGCCGGTCGCGTTTCGATGGAGGCGAAACGCAAAAGGCGCCCGTGTGCTGTGCGATGTCAGCGCACGTTAAGGATCCCCAGGTGGTCGAAATTTTTTCGGAGCCCTCCACTACGGTACCGCTTTCTTCACTTCACTTTGACTCCCTCTTTTATTCCTTCCCTTAGGGCGCAGGTCGGGTGTCGACCGAGATATCTGAGACAATTGCTCCGTCATTTCCTTTCATCAAAAACGAAAATTACAAAATGTAACAGGCAAGTACAAGACTGATTGCAGCGCACGTGGAAAGTGCATCAAAAACAGCCCAAACCACATGTTTACTTATTTTAATAATGATAATAATAATAATATCAATATATTTTATTGACCTCATTTCGTATAATACATGTTCCAGTCCGCTTAAGCGTTACTGCTTGTGTGCGGGGCAGGGCAGCCAAAGTTTGAAATACATGGCCCAGCAGTGAATAAAATACAGACACAAAACACAAAAAAGAGCACAAACTAGATGCAGACTCAGGAATTGCTTCCGCGATACAAGACGAACAAATGTACAAAAAAAAGCGTGCAGTCAATAAAGTTTTCCGCCGTTTACACTTTCACACACGAAATTAAAAAACCAAGACATGGGAAATGAAAACCGCTAACTCAATATTATCATTCAGCCACGATCGAAGAAACTTGTTAAGTTGTTTTAATCCGCTAATGCTCGGGCCGGTTTGTATCTTATTGAAGTAATTACGAACGTAATGACTGCTGGCTTTTTTTTTCGAAATTGGTGAAGACGCGGAGTATGATGTATTTTTCCGACTGACGCAGAGCCCGTAGTTTAATGTTGCTGATTTTAAGGGAGCTGTGGAAGAAATTTATGTGCAGTATGTCAAAGATAACTTGCTTGTGTACAGGTAGCATCTCAAAATCTTCCGTACTGGCTATTACTCCTGTATCATGACCGTTGGTTCCGTAGGTGAGATTCGGAGCCATTGTGTACAATGTGCGGCTTCGTGTGCTTAGTTTATATATTGATGCGGTGCCGTAAATTGTTTTCCATATCGCAATATGGGTTCGCTAACCCCTAGACCATTTGCTAACGGCCACATCGCAATTATTTGTTTTATGTAAATTGAGAGAAAAAAATGAAGAAAAAGATACAGGATAAAACATAAGGTGAAGCAGAAGCCCGTGATACGAAACTATCTACCCCAGAAGCTGGATGGAGCCGTCTGTGAAGTGTTCCGAATGTATCTATAAGTGAAATGAAATGACATGAAGGTGAACGCAATAAGTGGTTTAATGAAACCACCGCAACATTGAAAATCAGACAGTTCCACCCAAGGAAGGCTTGGGGAAAAAGGTACCTGAAATTTAACATGCTACAATTGTAGTTGTGCGAATATTTGGTTGCGATATAGTCCAGGTACGGGTAATGCCGCTTCGTAATCTGTGTTCAACGCGCGATGCCAACAAAAGAATAATATATGTGGTGAAATAATGAGAGCGGAAGCTTTCCTTTCCATCCGACAAATGTTACTTTAGAAATTTTTTTTCTGTAAGTTTAACTGCGATCTTGCTGTAAATGATATTCGTCGGACATAACGAGCCACTGATATTAAAAAAATCAAGTTTTATTTATGAGTTCGGTGTGGATAATCAAATACCGAGCATGTCGATACTAAACTTAACCTTGCACTAGATGTGTGCAGGCACTCGAGGGTTTATTTCAGAACAAAATAAAGATGCTTTGCTACACAAATCTAAAATAATTTGAGTTCATACCAACAGTATGAACGGCTGCGCTGCGCTGTGCTAGCGCAGCGAAGGCTTGAAATTGATCACTAAGCATTTATTAAATAGAAAATGAATAATTTGTTCTGCCTGCTTCTCTCAAAATGCACGCACACAAATTTTTGAGGTTAACTGTAATTCTTCCCTCTTCTCAGCAGTCGTAATTTGTGTCTAGGTCTTTTTCAAGCAGCTGACATATTTTTTCACTTGTCACCGCCTCGCTTCAGGACTTCATGAAGAATACTAAAACTTCACCAACACCTGCACATGTGGTAAACACAATCAGGAGGACGTGTTGAATGCAAATTCTAATACGAATTATATTACTGCTTCGATGGATTAAGACATGATGCAGTGTACTGCTAAGACTGTCTAAGAGATTAAAGTGTCAAGCAATGAGACCCTTATGTTTATCGCGAACGGAGATTTCATAAAGAAGAACGTTAACCAATATCAATAAGCACGAAGTGAGTCCGGACAGAGAGTTCGGTGACGAGCATTCTTCCCTGGCCACTGTTGGTTCATATTTTTAGCCAACACTGCATAGACGAGGGAGTAATGTTTCAGCAGGAAATTGATTTTGGCAATGGCTGTCCAGCTTAAAAAACGCAAAGCCTTCTTTGTATTCATCTGCAGTATGTTTCTTTTTGGCGTGTATTTTGAAAACAACGACGCGAATACACGAAATACTGTGAAGCGTATAGAGCGACACCACAAGCGCAAGATCGGAGTCCCGTGCTGTGGTGTACAAGCGCTGCAATTTTATTACGCGTGGTAGCGCGAAGGTGTGTTGAGTGAAGCCCTGAATTCAGTAAGCCACATGCGTAAAAACGGTAGTCTGAGTGATTACGGCCTCGCGCATATACACTCCACAAACAAGCTGATGCTTAAATGTGCGTTTGCAAGCACTGGGCAGATCACTGGGCAAAAGACCATCTTCAAACCGTGCCATGCAGTCTAATGAATGTCGGCCGTGTTACGCGTGCCGAAGAAACTGTAGCGGACACTTAACCTCCACCGTAAGGGCGTGACGTGGGAGAATAATTGGGCGAATACTCATGTATGCTTAAACGGTAATTCTCGAGCTGGGCCCATAGATCGCTCGGAGTCCTAATACCACTCCTGGCGCAGTGTAGGAGCGGTTAAGCGATGCGCCACTGCCCTGCGATGGAAAGTGCTGCCACCGGTGGAGCTTGCGATACTCAGGTTGCTCTTTCCGAGAAACCTCTATCGAGCAATCATTAATTGAACTGTCGCCTGCCACGGTGCTCAGTTTGCTCAAAATCTGATGGGCAGGTTGTGATAACGCCACAAGATCACATGATCTATGTGGCCCTCATAGGTTGTTGGAGAGGCTGGCTTTTCCTGTTGCTCCAACTGCAGGCTTGAAAAAAGTCGACGCCGAGGCCGGACACTTCTTCCAGACATGGGAATACTGACGCTCACGCATTGAAAAACAACATACAATATACATAGGGTTTTTTTAAACCTCTGGGCATTTTTTCACGACATCGCACCATGACTCACTTGAGGCATATGTGACTTCGCATTTCACTTCCCGCGCTGAGTTACACTGCACAGTAATCCCATCAGCACATGCACTCACGCTATATGCAGCACAAACCACCGCGTAACATAGAACCTCCAGATAGAGATTAGGATCAATGAAGACGAACATGCTCTTCATTTACGACTACTTTTGCGGAAGTCACGCCAAAAGTTAACTGTTGCGCGCAGCCAAAAATTTGTTTGTCGTAACCAAATCGCGTTACTTGGGACTAGAGCCGCCGCTGAACCTATTACCGAGTTATAATGGACCTATAGCGATAACTCTCGACAAGGTACACTACTGGTCTGTCTGGCTTAAACTTATAATGCGCTGATTCGCGCGCTATTGTTTCTATGTGCGAGAACGCAAATAGTCAGGTGGAATACTTTTTATTGATTTTGCTGCCACCACGACCAATGTGTTGTTAATGCTGCTGACAAGCGGCAAATATTCCCAACGGAATTCTGCAGTCGAAAAGAGCAACTTATGCAAGCAGGGGCAAAACGGTACTTTAATCATCATGGGTGGTGAAAGGCAGATCAGTAAATCAATCAAAGGCCGATTTATTTTTATGTGGCGGATAAAATTGAAAACAAAATTCATTACATCAAGCAATCATGAAGTCGACACAAGATCTCATTTATGAGCGTCCCACTTCGGGCTCAGAAATCGTATTTTCATGTCTTTCAATTCGTTTTCTGACAACCGATGACTTTCATTGTCTTGATAATCACATCAATATTAAAAGCGGTCTGGTGCGGATTGGAGAAAGGAGGAAAATAGGCATGAAATCGCGGCTAAATTTAAACTTTTTTAAAGGAAGCGCCATAATTCTCCGCATCTTAAAAAGTGCTGCATAATGCACTGATATTCACGACAGATTACCAACACCACTGTCTCCTTTTAGTTTCCTTTTCGAATGCTATATCATCGTTTTAATAAATATTTTTTCTATGGCACGGTAACAATAAGAGCGCGGTGGGGCTTTCTCCCGTGATGATCTAAAATAACAGGCTGGAATCTTTTTTTGCCGCTTCTGTGAAAATTTTCAATTTGTTTGGGTGGCAATATTCAAACTGTGATGGTAGAAACAGACACTAGCGGCTAAAAAGTAAGTTGCTCTCCGACACACTACCTTTTTCGGCAATAGCTTTTAAGAAGAGACGATATATATATATATATATATATATATATATATATATATATATATATATATATATATATATATATATATATATATATATATATAATATCTGCTCAGGCCTGAAGTCATTACACGAACTTTTCTAGAGCACAACTTTTCGACCATGTTCTTTTTTTTTAACTGCGAACGTTGAGACGTGTTTTTTTTCTTCAGTTAGGACAACCAAAAGGGCACTTCGTCCTTGTACGTACCGGCTGACCTTTAGAGCAAACAAAAAACATTATCAACTACGCTCTGTAGTTATCTTTATGGGAGCAGTCAACGGAATGCAACGGAAGGTAAAGATGAAGGTATTACACGTTACCCCAAACCGACCGGTACTTTCGGTTACAGGTCATCATTTCATATGTGGCATGTGTTTAAAGCCGTACTAGCTCACATAAAAACGCGCTCTTGCTGGCACAGAACTTCTTAGTGGCGTTGATTTGAATCTTCCGAGCGTGCATTTGAAGGGACACCAAGTACCGCCTTCTTTGCGCTTGCAGTTTATTTTCTAATTTGTGCAATTATATTAGCAATGAGAGTACGATAAGACAACCCTTTAAAAATGACAGGCACTTTCTTTGTTGTAGAAGCTTAAAAAAGTGCACCAGTTCCCAGAAATCTCTCGCTGATATTTATAGAATGTTAATTAACGAGTTATGAAAAATATTAAAAACAATTGTCAGTATCTTCAGCGTAACCAGCGAAGTGTGAGGTTGTAGGATTTGTCGCTTGAACTAGAAAACATTGAGATAGAAATGAAGTAGTACTCCTAATGGCAAACGTCAGCCAAACAAAATGAGCATCCTGCTGGTATATTTGTGATATCTCCTGACTAGTTCACTATTTGAATGGTGAGTTCAAACTATTACAAACAAGTCACAGCCATATCCGCTTCTCTGTCAGGTCCTCTGTCTGGGATGTTGTGACCTCCTAGGTCATTTATGTCGCCGTAAAACGTCAGCTTCTCGGCCCTATTCCAGCGCAGAGTGTAGGAATACCGAAAGTTCTTTTTAAGTGCATACCAAGCGCCCCATGTCAGACAATAAAGAAAATATCTTTTTTTAATTTTTACTTAGTCTTCGTATCGAAATTTAGGTAAACGGGGCCTAAGCTTACATGCACAGTTATTGGTTTAAAGAAAGCAGTTGAATTTCTTGGAGCGACGTTCACCGTATATGATTTAGACAGAAAATCCTCGGCTTACAATAAAGGAAGAAATTATAACCATCGTGTCTACCCTGCTTGTATTTTTGCTCTTTTCTTCTGACCCAGATTACCTTTTCTGCCTGATTTAAAGACCTTAAAGACCTTATATCGGTGCTTTTGACTTGAAAGTGTTCGTTACATTCGAAATTAACACGCTGAAGTTCGTTTTATCTGAGGAGGGAGACATGGCTTTGAAACATCCGCTGTTAACATGCTCAAGTTCGTCATATATCAGGCGGCCTAGCAAGTTTCGTTAATTCGATGTTAACGATCAAAATACCCAGGTAGTATCCTTAGGCACTTAATTTCTTACGGGTAGTACACTAATATAATTTGTAGGCCGGTGGGTATGCTGCCACCTTCCCACTTTGGCAGGTGGCCCACCTGCTGGCTACCAGCAGAAAGCGAAAGCCATTTTCCCCAGCACAAACTCTTGCATTTCTTGCAGATTATTAAAGCAATGTCATGGCGTTAGTGAAGAATTTATCTGTATATTAACAAGAGAAACTTCTCACCAAACCTCAGTCCACAAGGACAGTGGTCTTTGTAGGGTGCCTATCCTGAAACGGGGTCCCATAGTGAGCAGCTTTCATTTATCAAAGCCAGCTTCTGGCATGAAGAGGTTCCCTTTTCCGTCACGCAACAAAACGTTGGCAAATATTCACTGGAGTTCTCAGAGTTTTCGTCCTCTGTTTTGTTCTCGAGGAAATGAGAGGTAGCAAATATAAACATGATCAATTATCTTTTATTAGAGAATTACAAAATGCAGTGATGAGTTACCAGCAAGAATTTCAAAAATTATAAGAAGCTCACATTCACATTTTTTATAAAGCACGGCACTGTCTTGGCGGATCCCGCGGTACTCAGTGATCACGCAGGCTGCCTCAGATTGTCCTTGATTATAATGTTCAATTTTTTATTGCGAAAGTTCAATGTTCTTCACAGGCGTTATTTAAACGTACTCAAAAATGACGACAAAGTACATTCCTGATTTGCCCCACCAAAGGGAGGGAACTTAAAGTTTTCACTATTTGTTTTTCTATCGTCTAGAAAATATTTGATGACAAGCAACACAATGTCATTATCCATTCTTTTGTCTTCTCTCAGGTGCGACAGAATTATGAAGGTGAAAAAGGCGATGAAAACGGAGGCTCAAGTTCGAACAACGTGTGAAGATATTATTGCCCATCTATTTAAAGAAACTATTCGGCTTGAACGAGTATTAAAGAAAATTAAGAGCAGAATATTATAAAAAGCTGACTATTTCACTGGGCTGTAGTGCTGGTGATTCAAATGCTTCAGAGATGGCGCCCACGAGACATGAAGAAATTCAAAATTTTACGCTAGAGCATGCTTTAAACACTGCATCCAATTTTAGTTCGGAAGGACGGTGCTTTTATAGTTTTTTTTCGTGCAAAAGGGTACATACGCCACGGAAATCGGTATGTTCTTGGTAGCTGCCAGTTGTAATGGCTTCGTAACCTTGAACGCAAATATCATGAAGAGCAGCAAGGCAAACCACAAGCAAGAAAATTCCTTAATTCCTTCACGGGAAAGAGGAAAGCGCTGCTACTGAAGCATAGAAACTCTGTTACTTTGGGGGCCTTCATTATAGACCGACAAGATGGTATACTTGCCATAAAAAAGTAGCCATTCAATTTTTATCCTGTCCTTATTATATTCCTGCAACCCCTGCATAGACTTTACGCCGCAAATTCATCTCTGCGAGTGCTTGCGTTGGACTTAGTGTTAACTGCATAGCGCCCTCTCAAGCAACATTTCAAGAAGCAGTGTGTAAACATAATGCGCCTTCAACATAATGCGGCTTTTTCATCCGCCAACGCACCAATAAAGTGCCCTCGTTCTGAATAATGATGAGATCTCTCGGCATGGAGCAAACATTTATGATTTTACCCGTTAAAAAGTTTCCGCTTCTGCTTCGAAAGCGCACGCGACACTCCCTTGGTGCATCGCATAATGCCAGCTGAAACTGCAATTATAATTGCTTGTACAGGGAGAGCTTTTTATCCTGACAGCTGTGATGAATAAAACGGCGCTGAATGGTATGTGGCCGCTGTTTTAAGTGAGTCTGTGTAGGCGTCGATGAGCAATAGATTATGAGGTAGAGGTCGCGGTGATGCGATATATGAGCTAGGTTTCTTATTTAGTTTTCCAATAAAATTTATTTTTCCTACACGCTTCAATCGGAAGCTTTAAGGCTTTAATAATTTGATACTACTCCAATGTGAATAACTTGCCAAACTGCAAATAGGTCTTAAGATATTCATCAATCAATGCTCCGCTTTCCATGAGCATGCGCCAGGAGGCGGCGCAAGCTGAGAAAAAGCAGAGTGGACTGATCATCCCAATACCTAAGGCAGTTTGGCAAATTCTTGCAAATTCGTTTTGAGTCATATCAATACTAGCTTCAATGTTCCTACTGAAGATCGCGGTAAATATGAATAAATAAAGAGATAAGTAATGATTTTCACTAACTTATAGCACAATCGTCACGCTACTTTGCTATATTGTGTCCGCCAAATCCGACACCGTGAAGGCATCATCAGCGTGATTTTGTATAAAACTCCGAACAAATAAATAAATCACCATCTATTTGATTGTGTGGTGTTTTTCGAGATGCCTTTAGTTCACAACACATTTTCATAATGTAGTCATCAAAAAACGAGCATAAATATTCAGCTCATAAAACGCTCTCGTCGTCTACAACAACCTATCAGAGTAGTCTTATCTATATATCGACTTAAATCTATCGTCATAAAGATGTATTGCGTACAGAGAATGTCACGGCAATTATTTAGAGCATGAAAAAGAGACATGCAGTGTTAGATAAAAGTTCACGCAAGTGTAGACCAACAAGCATAGATGCTACACAGACCTTATGGCTAGAAATTTATAGAGAGTCTGCAATTTTTTTTTGTAATTGATGTTAGCGCTGTAGTTTTCACTTCAACTTCGCCTGGTGACATGAGGATGCCAGTAAAGATCCCGGAACTTTCGCATCGTTTCTGCAGCAAATTTCAGGAACTTCAAAGCTTAAAGTATACTTCAAAAGTTTTGATTTTCGTATATTGTGTAACCTCTGTGCGGCATTCTTGGTTTGAAATACGAAGCGCACTATCACCGATACAAACTTAAATGACACTTTTGTGCTAACATAGTATGGTTGTGAACATAGCCTGGTTGTTTGAAGATTTCGGCTCGTCAGTTAACTTTATGCAAAGAAAACCTCACTGCTATCCATCAATTCCACGTGGTGCACAGGAGTCTACACAGAGATTTAATATGGAAGTCGCATGTTCCCTCATTTTTCGCGATTATATGCTATCTGAAACGCACAGTTCACCACAATTCTGTGAAGGGGAATATAACTAACGCTACAAATTACGTTTTTCAATCCTTCAGTACCTCGTGAAGCACCCGCTCAGCCCAATTGTCTTAAAGGCCACCCGTGACTCTGGTAGCATTGACATATTTGAGTCAACTACTCGTTTGCGGCAACGCTTTGACTCGCTTTCTAAGACTGCTGCACACCTGCTGCAGACCCACTTTGGTGTCAGGATTCTAATGCAGTTTTATTGAGAAAAGAACGCCAACTAAAGCTCATTAAAAACCTGGTTTCTGAACCTACTCGGTCCCTTCAACCGGTGTGACTGCGGGCGATTTGCAGCTCGTGTTTTTCAGCCTTCGTATAGTCAACCGCAGGGTCACTGAAGACACAAATATTGGGTCTAGGTGGCGGGAAGCGTTCCAAGGGAGCGCTTAACATTTCTTAGCGTCTCTTCAATGTACCATGGCTCAAGTAAGGACCTGCTGCACAAGCATGCCGCGGTCTCCACAGCAATACTTCCGCTGAAGTCAATGTTGTTTTGCCATAACACGCTGTGCTGGGCCACAGCGCTTCGATCCATTTTTGTTTGATATCAGCGCTGCTCTGCTTCATTCTTTCGCGCAGATCCTTGGTTCCCACACATTGTGTTTTGTCAATTTTGGTTGGCCTTCTTTGGTCAGTAAAATTTAATTAGCTTTCCACAAAGACCTTTGTCGGTTCTTCTGGGTGTTGAGGGTTCCAATTGATTCTTAGTAAGCAATTAAGTTGTCTCCAGCGTATAGTATACGTAACAAGATTCGCGGCTGCTAAAACCTACAGAATTTAGAGCCTGCACGACCGGCCCATGTAGTTTTCTTATGCGGGTCCAGCGGCTATATTTATACGTCAGAGTTGTACTGAAGTGTGCATTTATAGCCTCTATATAGTCAAGCAGTGGGAGCACTCGTCTCCCAAACGCAATTACCTCAGAAAAATATATGCAGCTCGCCGCGGTGGCTCAGTGGTTAGGGCGCTCGACTACTGATCTGGAGTTCCCGGGTTCGAACCCGACCGCGGCGGCTGCGTTTTTATGGAGGAAAAACGCTAAGGCGCCCGTGTGCTGTGCGATGTCAGTGCACGTTAAAGATCCCCAGGTGGTCGAAATTATTCCGGAGCCCTCCACTACGGACCTATTTGTTCCTCTCTTCTTTCACTCCCTCCTTTATCCCTTCCCTTACGGCGCGGTTCAGGTGTCCAAAGATATATGAGACAGATACTGCGCCATTTCCTTTCCCCCCAAAACCAATTGTTATTATTATTGTTGCATGAAGCACGTATAGTATGTGATTATTATCTTAAGTCGGGAATACTCAAGGGTGTAAAAGTCGTAAATTGACAAAAGTATTGTTAAGTTCGTTTTGCCAAAAACGGCATAATTAGCAAATACATTGTGGCACCTGTTGATGTAGAAAGTAATGAGCCGATATTCTTCAGCCTTATTGGATGTGAACAATACACCCGATACAATTATATATTATACTTGAATCACAAGCGCTTTGGTAATGTTCTTTGGTAATGTCAAACCATCTGCTAAACCGAGTAGTTCCCGTGGCGGGACAGGAGACGGGAGCGGCTCTAAATTTTCAGCGTTGAATCTTAATGCCTGCAGGATCTGACAGCCAGCCGTCGCTGTTGGGAGACGGGCACTCTGGGCCTTCAATTGCTGCTCTCCCACATCCTGAAGGGCATTAATTTTACTGCATGCGTGTAGGTCCCCCACTGGGCAGTACTGTGGCAGACCAGTCACCAGGCGCATCGCCTCGGGATTAATTTGCTCAAGCTGAAGGTGCTGGGTCGCGTTAATGGGCATGTGCGTATATGCCTGCAGGATTTTGATGTTATGAGTGCCAGGGCTATATGATGGAGCCGCACCAGTTTGATTCCCAACCCACGCGCAGAGACGCGGAGCACAAAGCGCAAAGCCTGATGACAACTTACCACGTGCTATGAAGCCAGCTTTTCAAGCCAGTACGATTCAACTCTTCTTAGAGCCATTCGTTCCATGACCCTAGAAAAGATGGACGTTAGCGATGTCGTGCCCGAGGTCTTCTAATGTCGGACCTGGCTTGCCAGGTTCTGGAATTGGTATCATCACGGATTCCTTCCAGGCAGAGGAAGATTACCGTTGGTCCAGTGCAGGCTGATCTCTTTCAACATGGCAAGTTTGTGTCAGCTGGGGTGGTTTCAAAATGTTGAATAGCGTGCACCATCCGGTCCCGGAGCTTTATTATTGTTGGAGTCATACAAGGCTGCCTCCAGTTCATCTAATGTGAAGGGGACGTCGTAATCTTTCGATGAATCTGATGGCCCGCTGGGCATGGCATCCATATTTCAGGTTGGAGAAAAAAAGACGTTCCCCATTTGTATAGCTAGCTCAGCAGAGGAGACTTTCAACTTCAGGGTCATGCCCACGGAAGGAGAAATCGGCATTTTGTGTACAAGGATAGCTCTAACTAATATGTTCCAGGCCTTGGCAAGTTAACTGTTCCATTGAGCGAGTGGCACAGGAGCCGCCAGTCTTCGAGAGCGAGATGCATAGTATACTGCTCAACCTTTTGTGTAGTGCGAGTGAGAGCACGCCTACGATGGGATGTCCGGCCAGATCGGCGATATGCCTTGAAAGCACGAAGCCTGAAATTCTGCAGACTCGAAAGGTGAGAGTCCGGCTTCGGGGCATTGAATTTGACTGAAACCTTCATTGTAGGTTTGTTCTTGGCATCGTTGATATGAGTAATGAGCTCGTCCAATCCTTTGAGAACGTTGACCTCACCGAGCATCCTATGGAAAAACTTGTATGAAAGACGTGCTTCTCTATTCGATGCCCTTGTTGCTGCTATAGTGATCGTCGCCCTCGACGGCCCACCACACCACCGCGGGATAGTGATCGCTGCCCATGATATCATCAGCCCGTGACCATAGGATCTCACTGGTATGGAAAACAAGTGTCAGAACCGGAGTAGTGGCTTGTTGCCCTTTTTGCTGGCCAAAGCGCGTGGGTAGCCTGAGTTCGTTGGCTATGGTCAGTTTGACTTTGAACATATGCTGTCATGTCTTTCCTTAGCATCTGAGCGATGATGTCCCCTGCTGTTATGCGTGGCGTTAAAGCTTCCGTCAACAATACCGCGATCTGGAGAATATATCTTTCAGTAATGTTTCAAAAAAGATATATCTACTGGAGATTTCGAAGTACCGAACGATCCGGCACAAACCGAAAAAATAAAGGCTTGTCCGCCACCTTCTGAGGTAAGGCGCACTCCCGCAACCTCCTGCTTCTGCGTGCACCACGCGAAAGTGACAAGCTCGATGCGGGCAGCGCGCGAGAGAAAAACGCATGCCTGTCTGTTGGCTACTAGAGCCGTACAGCGCGATCATGGCCCAGGACGTTGGTGCTTTATGTAAGGGGTACGGTAAGGTTTTTTCCTACTAGACTGGGCCAATTAGTGCCAGTCTGCTAAAGTAGGATAGATAGTGGAATCGTCAGCGTGATGGAAAGTTTCCTCTGAAGTTCTGCTTGTTTGCGACTGATTTCCTGTCAGTTCCACTGCAAAAACTATAAAGGAGAGTCCGAAACAAAAATTTCATGACGTTTCACGTTATTGCCCGTCATTATTAATCTAGAAGGGCTCTTAATTCGGAGAAACCTGTGACATTCTCAAGAGTGGAAACATGCACATGATCACCTCGGCAGTGACCAGTTCGATAAAGATCTTTAGATGGTCTTCACGTAAGTGTACCGTGCGCGAGTGATGCTTCACAAGATGCGTTTGTGCACCGTGTTTTTGTAGGACGGAGAGTTTCAGCATAAGCCATATGCATGCATGCTTGCTTTGATGCCAGCGCAGGATGCTCAAACGTTGTAAGTGATCAAGGAGCGTCGTTTCATAGAATAGTGCCCTTTCATTGTGTGGAGCGTTTGTGTGCATCTTGCCCTCTATGTTCTCAGCCTCGTGTTTTCGGTGACGGCTGACTTTGTATTTGAGGGAAGTCCTCATTAACAAGCACAATTGGCTTCGAGGCTGGTTGCTGTGTACTGGCAGGGCTCTTGTGCCCGGTGATAGACAATGTTTGGTTGCCAAGTAGAAGCTCGGCTTGTTTCTTGCGCCCCGTTTGTCGCGATACTCGGAAACGGCGGACAGTGCCGTTTCTCGGTGTTTTGGTAGCCTGCCGCTGAGCAGGGCACTTCGTGTCTGTGGCTACGTGGTGACCTTTGCAATTTCGGCATAGTTGTTCGGTCGGACAAACCTCCAGTTTGTCATGTTCGGGACGACCGGAGAACGAGCATCGGCGTTGGTCTACTAGCGGATACGAATTTGTCCTGTGCCCGATTTTGTGACAGGTCTGACAAATGAGATTTCGGGCGATAAATAGTTACCGCTAGAAGTATGCTGTATGGATGAATTTGGCGGGGAAGTCCCGAGCCCTCATACGTTACGAGAGCTGCTCCGTTCTTTTCCATGGGTCTGGAGTTAATTATATTGCACGAGTACCAACTGATGTTGGCCAAGAGCTGTTCGCTTGCTACCCCATTGGCAGGATTTACGACACCGCGGATCTGGCCGGGGCGAATTTATTCATAACAATATAGATGTCGCCTCTCCCGAAATTAAGCGAGGCTGTAGTACGAGAAGATCATCCCTGGCATGCGTATGCGACATGTCGACTGCAAACTCATTGCTTCTTTCAAGAAGCCATACTTGAAAGCCTGAGAGAAAATGAATTTTTTGAAGCCCGTCGGCAATGTCTCCGTGCACTCATTGTGCGGGGAGCGCACCTAGTTGCCCAAATGAGATTAGCGTCATTGTTACAGTTAAAAATATTTAACACTTATTAAATCGGCAGCTGCAGCTTTGTTCTTTGGCCTAACAGGCTGCCAGTCATGCTCTTCAGAATGGTTGTTATAAGCAAAGTGATCGGTTCTGCACAGTGCGGTAACCATGGGTACCGAGGCAGAGCCCCGAGATCGGAAATGCGCAGCTGTGTAGCGAGCATTTATAGCTGCCTGGGTGCTTCAAAGTTTTACATCGTGCCGTTTGTTCACAAAGCCGGCATTTTCTTGAGCTAGCTGGGAAGTACCTAACCCCACTATAGGTTGTTTGGCAAATTTCAAAACTGGAAAAGTGCAAGATCCTACCTGAGAAGGGTTAGTTCCAGGCATACATTACATGGAGAAAGCAAAGAAGGGATTAGAGACAGGTATCGCAGCAACCACTTGGCTGAAATTCTCATCCGTCTTGCTTCCGTCGGCGCTAACCCCAGCGATAGACTGCGCCGCGTTATATCTGCCGGCTACGAAGCGATGTTGCCGTGGCGTCTTGCCGCGGCTGCCCGGGAGCAATGTTGGCGGCTTCGGCAGTAGGCTTATTCGATCTATCGGGGTAGTTTTTTGGGGTAGTCATCGGCGCGGAAGCGTTCAAGCTGCTGTCCAGAGGAGCCAAAGAACCTGGGCCGAAAACCATCATACACTCGGAGCGATGCGACCGTGCGTTTGGTCGCGATGGCTGCTAGCAGCGACCACACCCCCTCTGCTCGTTTCTTCTCGACTTCTGATTCTGAAGAAAGGCTGCAGTTATTTTCAAGTCCAGGATTTATTTGCATCCACTTCAGCTATCAGGCAACTGAGGATTATTGAAAGGTACTGTTTTGGAAATATTGAAACTAATGGTTAATTCTTCCAATGCGTAGCAAATTATTACCTTTACAGTTTGTTCATCACTGGCATCAAATAAATATGATTGTCATTATGACCATTTACGGTCGCTTTTAAAGCCAGCAAAAAAAAATGGAAGCGCACCTATCTGTGGCAGATCTGCTATCGATCTGTTTATTGTTACAGTGAAAGCTCATGATAAATGAAAAAAATGCGTTCATAAGCGGCTTCCTCCTCATAAAAGCGCATGTGTTAAATCTCTGGCTATGTAGTGAGTAAAACTCTAGGCTGTGAAAATAATGGTAGTTTTCTTCTTATTGCCCACGTGGCTCAGTTATGAGCTCTCCGTCTCCTCAACAGTTGCTTTCGGCTGCTAGTGCGGTCCTCATTCTGCAGCTCCCGAGTTGCAAGGTACTTTGATCCAAAATGGGGATGCCCGACGAAGGTGTTATTTATTTGCACTTGTCATACAGCACACAGAACATTCTAAGAAAAGCTGTACCCATGGCATAGGAATCTTCCTTCCTTCTCTTCTTCTGCTTCATAATTGCGAATCAGAGTGTCCCCTCGACATTAGCGACAGGTCTTCGTCCTCGTGGTGAGCCAACGCAGGAGCAATGACACGGAGGACAACTATAGCAGCTAGTCATGTTTTTTTTTCTGCACAGTCTCTATGTCTGCTACTCTCGATGCATCTTCCTCATGGTAGCTGCTAATGCTAATGGTTCCAAGTGTTAAATTCCATACTTCCCGTCGTCCCCGCTCGCGGTTGCCTCTCTAAAAACAAGGTGCTACCAGGATGCTCGGCCCGAAACTCGAAACTTGGCTTTTTGTCCGTTGTCCCCATTGCAGTATGGGTGGGCTTGAAGTAATGTGGCAAAGTGTTTCAGCACTGTGTCTGAATTTATTACCTTTTCAATGCTCTTTATTAAGAGTGTAAAGTTTGGTACAATACGATTAATAATAATCTTGTTAACTTTACCGTCCCTTGTAGAATCATGAATGAAAAATCTAATTAATCTGTCCTGCAAGGAAAAGGGGGCTGAGAAAAAACTTCTACTATGTAGTTTAAAAGAGCTTGCACGGTCTGCGACAAGGGCAATGCTGTCGTCCATGAACGCTGCCTTCGAACATACGCCAGTAAAATCACTTTTACTCACACATTTTCATCCTAACTCCGACAAAACAAACAAAAAAGCAAGCAGGAAAAAAGCAGCAAGCAAGCAAGCACCAAGCACCAAGCAGCAGCAAGCAAGCAGGATGCAGCAAACAAGCAGCAAGGAGCACGCAAACCAGCAGCAAGCAAACAGCAAGCAAACAGCAAGCAAACAGCAATCAAACAGCAAGCAAGCTTCAAGCAAGCAGCAAGCAATCAGCAAGCAGCAAGCAAGGAGCAATCGACAAGGAAGCAGCAAGCAAGCTCCAAGCAGCAAGCGAGCAGCAAGCAAACAGCAAGCAAACAGCAGGAACCAGCAAGCAGCAAGCAAGTAGCAAGCAAGCAACAACAAGCAATAGCAAGCAGTAACCAGCAGCAAGGAGCAAGCAAACAAGCAGCAAGCAGCAGGAAGCAAGCAGGAGCATCAGCAGCAAACAGCAAGCAAGCAGAAAACAAGCTGGAGCATCAGCAGCAGCAAGCAGCAAGCAAGCAGCAAACAAGCAGCAGCAGGCAGCAACCAAGCTGCAAGAAAGCAGCAAGCAGCAAGCAACCAAGCAGCAGCAAGCAAGCAAGCAACAACAAGCAGTAGCAAGCAACTGCAAGCAGCACCATCAAGCAGCTGCAAACAGCAGCAGGCAGCAGCAAGTAGCAGCAACAGCAGCAGCAAGCACAGCATCAAGATGCAGCGGCGGGGGCGCAGCAAGCGGCGGCGCCCGCGCTGTTGCCGCCACCTTACTACGTTTACTACAGGGCAAAGGCTTCCAGTACACCTTCTCAATTGACGCGATCTTGCGTCAGCCAAGGCCGTGTTATGCCCCATACTTCCTAATCTCATCCGCTCACCTAACATTCTGCCAATCGCTGCTACATTTGCCTTCCATTGTTACCCGGTCCATCACCCGTAACGAACATTGGCTATCTTTCCACCGCATTACATGCTCTGCCCGAGCCCATTTCTTGCTTTTGGTTTCAACTTGGTTGTCATTAACTCAGACAGCATTCCCCCTTGGTGTTAACATTACACTTATCTTAGCATCATTTTCATATAGAACAGAAAACGCATAAGCCTCGACATTTGTGCGGAGCTGCAGCAGTCAACAATACACCAATTATTAAAGATTAAAAAATACCACTGACGGCGTGTTCGACAAACTCCGTCAACAAATGCGAAGGGAGAAATTACCGTCCAATAAAAATATTACTACGGACACAACTATTCTACCCCTTTAAATGCAAAATATTGCGCTATACACTTTCATGAAATACGTTTAGTGCTCCCAAATAACGCGGCACATAAAATTGACGTGGACAACTACCTAGGAAATAATGCACCGCGCCTTGTGCAACATACATGTTCTAGCATACCTATCTCACATAACTTGGCTGTTAAAAGGTTCTTTCAATCAGGTATATTTCTTCTTCGTTGGGCCCATCTTTCTGCGCCAACCGAGAGTAGTGATTGTCCGTGACTGTGCGTGTTTTTTGCTTACGTGTTTGAGGTTACTGCGCTACAGTTATGCCCCAACAACGTAATAAACTGCCAATCCCTGCTTTTACTGAATCATTACCCGCTCACGTCTCATTTTTATCGTTGATTTTTTGAAGCGTAATATAGCTCTATGTTTCAGATGCTTTTTATGATTTCCGAGCCGAGTATTTGCATTGAACGGAGTACAGCATAACCCGGACGAAAAATAGCCTATTAGTTCACTCTGAATATTCCAGGTTTTTGAAATGTTAGTTAAAGCCGCAGTTTTCATTTTATTACAGAAGCCTGTTTTCTTCCAAAGACGAAAGGGTTAAGAGATGGCAGGTATCTGCCGAAACAAAGGTATCAATGCACTAATATTGCTGCTATCCAATCAATTGATTCCGACAGCGGTCAAGAAAGATACAAGTATTCCAAATTAAACGATGGATAAACTAACGAAAAATTAAGAAAAGAGACCGGCCGACCACTCTAACTTCTAAGGCAAAACATAATCTAGCGTCGGGGAAAATGCAGTGGAGTTTGAGTAAAAAGTTCCTGGAAAGCACACAGGAAACAAGTAACATAGGTGGAAACGCCTTCCTACTATTGAAATGGCAAGGAGATGTGTGTAGCATTCAGTCGCGTGCCTGGCGACGTCAAGATGTCAGAAATTTATGCCGTTTCGCAGTAGAGAAATGGCGGACAGGAGCTGGCACAGAAAGTCGCGCGACGAATGCACAAATCTCCCATACGCTCCGACTCTCATGCGCCTCAGAAGAAATCGTACGTCTTTGTTTCAGCCATCATCTGCGAATCTAGACCGCTTCATCCTAGTGACATTCACCCTTGTTGTAGTCAGAAAGCTCCAGCATATTCATTCTCTATCTTACACTCAGAAATACAGAAGTGATTGGCAGGCCGGCATAAACTGTGCCGATTGGCTATTTTTTATTTCCTTCATTTCACTATACCCGGAGTACAGCGTTCGATGTTACGATATCGTCGAAGAGTTGACTGAATTCAGTTGCTGCGTTTTCGTCAGCCCCTGTTAAATATGCATGCAAGGTATTTTGTTCAGGATATGGGCTTTTATTAATTTTTGCGTTGTGAAAGAAGTGAATACGTTCAGCAGTGACATGAATAAGCAGTCATAAATAGCAATTATAAAACATTTGCCGCACTAAACACAACGCTCAGAGAGTCACGGAAATAAGATAAAACAAGCGTAAAAGTGTTCTTTTAATGTGCGCCTCTTCCACCTGATTCACAGTCTCAAACCTTAAAGTACAGTCCCGGTGCAGACCCGATACAGAAGTGAGACTGCTGTGCTGCATTAGTTCCGGCTGCTACTTCGTCTTTCCAAGGTAGCGTCTAAAAGACTCTTAGATGCGCCTGGCGGCGCCTTTCTAGAGCTCGTCCAGGCTGAGAACCAGAAAATGCACGAGGCTTAAGGCAAGGGGTGTGGAAAGGGCGGATAAATAATCGCGTGTAATAGATACTCGTCGCCAGGTGGCATTGGTTAAGCGCCTATACCTTGGAAAATTCCAAAAAAGACTGGCAGGGAGTATTCACGTTATTGAGAGTGGAAGTACACATAAGCATCGGGAAACATCCTAGAGACATTTCCTTGGTGTAAAATTGCCTGGAATTGCCGCCCTTCGAGGAACAAATAACAGACGATGCATACATCCTACCCTACCTCCATCCACTTGAATTCACTCAGTCCCGAGAAACGCCTCAAGGGCATAGGTACAATAGTATGCAGTCGAGAGCACACTCTTTGCGCTCTACATATCTTAGCGATTGTGATTACGCCTTTTATATGCAAATTGAACATGACCACTTATGGCTACTGATCCGCTGGAGTGAATTCGGGGGCTCTTTAAAAAGGTAGGTTCTGCGTGCCTTGAACACGATGGACGTGTTTTTTTTCTTCTCCAAGCATTATGGCGATAGCTGTATCAGCGATTCTCGAAACAAATGCGCGAAGGTGCGTTCATTCCTTTCGCTCTGCCAACGTCGAAGCTAAGGTTATTTCAAACTCTGCCAAGGCTAACAGGACAGGAGAGGCGGATTTCCATCGTAGCGACGCTCGGGAGACTGTAGCTGCTCCACCGGTTATTCACGATGCCCACCGACAATGCCATATCTTTTGAAGACTTTTACAGTTGCTCTTGCGAGCAGCGGCTGAACGGCGATTCGGTTGTGTGCGCCTCCTACTTTGTCAAACGGCTGCGCGTAATCATTAGAATTTTGGCAGCGCACTAACTAATATATCGCAGAACGAGCCGTTCTATTATGTCGATAATTTAAATGAGTCCAATCTGAGCCCCATGGCAGTGCGCAAGCGTTCATTTTCATTTGCATATACCAGCATCGCCAGGCATAACAGCTAATCACCATGTTTTGTGTACAACACAAATTGTCTTTAACGTAAGCAGCTTTTGCAGCATTATATGTTGCTAGCTCTACCCACGATTTTACGGCGCCGTAGCTACCCGCATCGTCTACCCTCCCCGCTGGTTACTCAACAAGTGGTGATGTCACGCATGACAACACTATAACGGACGCCGTAGCACGAAGAAGACGAAATAGAACTGCTACTCCCTACCTCCCTCTTACCCGCAGTGCACCCTGGCCAATTCCCCGCCGAGGGTATGTGCCACTAAGACAGGTCGTCATAATCATAATCACCTCCCTCTTTTATCCTCTTGTACAATCTAAACCCTATTTTCTGATATTCCACAATTTTCCATACGCGATGGCATTGAACATTTGCACTGCATGGTAATCCTTGAGTTAATTATTTTTTCGCTCCTCTCTTTTACCTCCACTAGTGTGGGAAAACCGACTTGCTCGGTTCCCCCTTCCCCATTCCTTTCTTTTACTGCGAATGAATCGAACAAAATGCACGCTGCGTTCGAGAGCATGTGCCGTGAAATGGCTGCCTCTCTATCCACTCTTCGTTGTGGTCACTGCTCTGACGTGACGTAAATAAGAAAACCTGGCCTAAATATAATGTTTCTAGGTGTTTCAATTACAAGTAGGAGTTTCTGACGCGCCCGTTATCATAACGCTATAAATGCCAAATAAATACGCATACATTAGTCAATGCCTGAAAATTGTTGAGCACGTTGCACAACTAAGCTACGTTGAGAGCGCATGTCCTACAACGAGAAGGATCGTGATTTTTAAATACCTTTTCATGTGTCTTTCAATATACTGGCAGCCGCAATAATGCCTCCGAGCGCTGCAGGTATCTGTAATAAATAAATAAAATATTTTGCCACTTTCAACTTCATCATGTCGCCAGACGGCACTAGAATCCACAAACGCGTCTAGTCAAAAAAAGCTTTTTGCCTCGCAGTTAAGCTTCATCTATAATATTAATGTCCGCAGGGCACAGCCTTCACTCTCAACGTGGTTCTGCACAATTCTACAGATGGCTTTACACTTGATGATTTCCGAAGAAAATTCACGCACTTAAACATCAAGAAAAGGCCTTTTTTTCCCAGCCATGACATTAACACTGAGTGTTGCGATAGATTCCCTAGACGAGATAGCCCTTAACCTCTCTTTTCTATATACGATTGCTAAGGGGGTTAGGAGTAAAGGCCGCAGCCCCTCTCTTTGCGCTTAGGAGCAAATGTAATGAAACCTTTAAAGCAACAAGTATTTCAAGTTATCAGGCAACAAACTGTGAATGTAACTTCAGTCGTCAACAGCATCCTTTTCGATTTTTTTTTTCAGCGCCGTGTCTGTGCATTTGTCACGTCCTTTGTGCCCTGCGCTGCTGAAAAAACCATGTCACACCAACTCGCCCAAGCTTCGACAGTGTCAGCATCCTTTTCGAGTTTCTAGTTCTGAGTGCTCCCGGTGAAAATAAAAAATCTTGAAAACACAAGCACTGAGAACTTTCCGATTTCCTAATATAATTTCAACGCTCCCCTTTGTGAACTATGTAAAAAAAAAACGTTTTTACTGCTGGAAGGTGCGGTCAGCTCTAGAAATCATGGCTCTTCTTGCTTGTTTGAAAGCTCACAATGCAGAACCTGCATATATGTATTAGGACTATAGCGGTGAAACATCCACAGGGATTTTAATATCAAGGTAATCATACTAGCTTTTAGGTCTGTCATCGTTGTGCACCTCATTCCTCGTTCATCAAGTTGGGGGATGCTCGCAAATTACAATTTGAAGTCTGCTTAATGCAGCCTGAAGACGCATAAGGGATGTGGCACTAAAATAAATGAAGCATGTGCTCAAATTTACGGCAAACACTTATGGGGCGGAGCGGCCGAGAAACAGCTTTTGCATTTCATGCACTGTCGTTCCACGCTCTCTCTTAGTGAGGGTCCGCACTGAGAGCAGAAAAATTAAACCAATAAACCGCTGAGGTAAAGGCCTAACGCTGAAGTGCATGGTCACTGCCAATTTTTTTATTAATTACTAGCTTTAAAAATATTGTGGAAAATTCATTGAAGCATTTTCGATTAATGGTGAGGAATTGGGTTCAAATTTTATTATTGCCAATTTTGAAACATTGCGGCCTCCTTGAGATGTTCTGAAAATTGGCCAACGGATCATCACTGACGCCCAATGACTTTTGTTGAATTTATATCTTGTTATTTTATCATTGGCACTTTCTTCAGAATCCATAACATCTGGAGCTGAAGCATCCTTAAAACATTATTTAACTTCTCTTGCACTGCTGAAATATTGAAATGTTAAAGTGGCGTTCTGCTGAAACCGGTATTTTTACTCGTTTTGCAGTGGTGCCTACTCTCAGAATTTTCTTCAATAATCCAAGAAATATAAGCATCAAAGCGCGAGTGCTGCCTAATCTTTTTGAGAAAAATAACTCGGCAAAAACCACAGTTATCCTGAAAACATGTCTTGGCGAAGAAGAAACAGAAACTGCTATTTGTATCTCTTCCTAACCGTTCCTTAATAAAAAAACCGACAGTCACTGAAACCAAGGAAAGATAAGGAAATGTTTATTTTTTATGTATGGTGTTAATCATTAAGAGACTAATATTATAAATATTTTATCTTGGAAGGTACCAAGAGAAAGCTGCTAACAAATGCATTGCAAGAAAATGCCTGCATCAAATGACACAAACAAAATAATTTTGAAAACTTGAATGTGTCTAAAGGCAGGTTCTTTCTATCACGTTCTTTGTCAAACAGATATTTGGAACCGGTCGAGTTTTTATGTTTCAGCTCTCAGATTGATAGAAATAAAGCGTAGATTCTGGATACCACTGCAATGCAAGTAACAAAAGTGGTTTAAGCCCAACCGCGACTGAACAACATTTCAGAATACCAGGCGCACAACAGCAGTATGACGAGATTTTAATGAATTTTCAAATACCGCTTATAAAATGAGTGTATTATTATTGTAGGCTCAAATAGCGCTCAAGAAAAATTCATTTAATGCGTAGAAAGTGTGTTTACTATCAAAAGTGAGATAACTGAGCAATGGCGCTCACTACACTTGCGGCATAAACAAACACTGAACAAGATGGATAAACCTACAGCCCTAGCACTTCAACCAATTTCATGGTCTATGGCAGAGGACAGATCACTGTGAGCTGTGCTTTGAAATCTTTGGAAAGAATGCCGCCAGGATGTTATTGTGTTTCTTGTAATCGTAGCCTATGAAAATGAAACGCAGACGGGAACCAATACAATGTCTAGGCAGGTACAAAAAGCCCTCCCTCCCCGAATAAATAAAATAAACGACAGTACTTCTATCATTATAACGAAAGATGGCTGAAACGGACTGGGGAGGTAAAGATGAGACGTAGGCCACCTGACGTCTGAGTGCTTACTCCACCTATTTCTTAAGACTTTGTCTGGTAGTTCAACGATTGAATGCCCTCATTAAAAACAGCCAGCCCTAGTGCTGTTTTTTCGTTCATCATGTTAGGGTTCAGCAGTGTTTTTGTTGCGGAATATTGCTTTTTCTTGGATATTGCTTTTCATACACAATAACATTTCAAAATAAAGTGGTGCGCAATGCAAAAAAATAAAGTTTAACAAACATTTAGTCTATACAACAGAAACATAACATAATAATACGAATACATTCTTCAAGAACATATTCGTATAAAAAGTCATGGCCTACTAATACAACCCCCGCTGATATGGGCGTCTCGAATTATGCACTTCGTTCTCTCGGGACAAAGATCTTCAAGGTTTCTCTGCCTGATTAATACGAGACCTCGGTATCGCACCCAAAGTGTGGGTGGTAATGCGCTGAGCTCACTGCGTTGTATATAATTTTTGCGAATATTTAATATCGAAGCCATGGGAATGAAAATTGGAGGGCACACTTAGGCACCGCCTTTAAGGGTGTGACGCGATAGTGCTAATTGGTTAATGCCCATATATGCGAAACTGATCATTATTTACTTTGCATTCAAAGGTCCCTGGGAGTTCTCATAACACTCCTGGCATAGCGGTAGAAACGGAATCCCACAACTCAGTGACTCAGGCAGAACAATTCCCGATGGGCTCTGTAAGGTTAATCTGGCCTTTGAAAGCGGGAACAACACTGGGCTACCAGTCAAGCAATTCACGGTGGATGAGAGAGGCCAGTTGTGTGCATGCGCCATTACCATGGCAACCGGAGAGGAGCAGCAGGTGGGGCCTGTGCTTCGCTGTCACCGCGGTTGCGCGCCCGCTCCACTGTTGAACGATGCGCGCCGCACGCTTAATCGCCGCCTCGCCGCACGCCGCTCTATCACCCGAATCGCACGTCGCATGCGCAGCATTGCGTATAAAAGCCGGAGATGTAATGGGCGACTATGTAACAACATTTGACATGGATAGAGAGGACAGTCCGGCCGCTCCTAATCGGCGGTATAGACAAGAGAAGATAACTCTTCCAATTCTGAGGTTGTCGTCTGGCACGTGGCTACTCAACAAATAGAGAATTAGCGTGAGAAGGTGAAGAGAGCAGCGGAGAAGCCCGAACAGAGAGAGGAACGGCTTGCCAAACGAAGATGCTAGGCTGCCGAGCGTAATAGACGGCGCATAGCCGCAGAGATGGAGCCTATATGTCTCTCATTGCTAAACTTACAGTGACCGCAACAAGCTGATGCAGGGAAACGTACCTCTCGCTATATATATCCTGGCATAGTCGAGCTAAGCCACAGCCAATTTTTTCTTTAATTACGCCACCACCAGCGTTCAGTGCAGCCTCTGGGTACGAACCATTAATTTAACTGTCAGTCGTCACTGTGGTCCGTTTCCTCACAATCCACTGGGCAGGTTGTTTGAATTTATCTTATGAGGATTAACGTCCGAAAGCAACTAAGGCTATGGGGATGACGTAGTGGAGGGCTCCGCATAATTTTGACCACCTTATGTTCTTTAAAGTGCACTGCCATTGCACAGTACACGGGCCTCTAGCATATCGCCTCCACAGAAATGCGACTGCGACAGCCGTCATCGCAGGTGGGCAGGTTGTGATGCTGCCACAAGTCACGTGACCTAGGTGGCTCACCTAGCTTCCTTCTGGAAATGAGGCAGCCACGACGCCGTAATTTCTGCAGAACACGAGCCTTGCATTATCACATTAAAACATTGGCAATCGAAATCAGAAGATATATGCACAGGGCAGGACCGGAAATACACTGTGCTTAGACAGTGAGCATTACATTCTATTGAATCCAGGCTACAATATGCTGCACTGCACTAGTGTCATATTTACGCACGCAGACTGGCCCGCCGTCCGAGCGCCAGTCACAGACCTCTCCTGCTGTCCGCAGGCTTTCTCACTTGCACCATTGTTCTATTTGTGATATCTGATTCACCGCCACGCGCCGCCTCCAAAGTGCTCAGCATTTCGAGTTCTTCGCGCGGTCGTATTACACATAAGGAACGAAGATGGAAATAAAAATAGAGCAAAGCTGCTCGCTTATAACATGACCATTCTGAAAGCAGCGCACGAGACAAAAAAAAAAAGAACAGAGCATGCCTAGAGAACTTAGTGTTGCACGTGCTCGAATGACTTAGGACAAGGGAACGAACAAGTGCAGAAGCTTAACGCAGATGTAAAGCAGGAATGGTGTGAATAGAATCAGCTACAAGACGCTGTTGAAAAAACACTGCTGTAGAGTAGCGCAGCCACGAGGTTACTGCGAGAGAAACAATGAATGCGAAGGCTAACGTCAAATTTCTAGAGACGAGACCATGTGAGGAATTCGCTGGAGGCCGAAGCGCTACCGAGTGTCGCTGAGGGAAAATTCAATCGCTGTGTCGGCGACACTCAGGACCCTTCACAGCCCGAGACGCTCAAATATTAAACATCTTTTTTAGAAGTGAGACAGCGCACACCCCGAAGGCTCTGCACCATGGCCCCGCCAGCTAAGCGGTTAGAGCTACGAGTGCGGTCCAAGGATTCAGGGCACTCCACGCGTGCAGCATTGTCCATGCACAGTGAAGGAAAACATCTAACGGGTCGGAAGTGGCGCCTGAAAATAGCACGCTCCGTTCCGAAAAACATGGAGTAGTTGGTGATTCTCTTTCGGGCAGCGCTTTTAAACTCCATATCCTGAAACTAGCAAATTGGCGCTAGTGCTTAGAAAGTTAAAACTATGAAGACTCAAGGCGGTGTCGAATCGCTCACAGTAAAGGACACAGGAAAAGGAATGATAAAACGTGTCTCCTAGCAAACGCAATCTTATTTGAGGTGTTTTCAGATACCTTTTACTCACTGCGGATGCAATAGCCATTTTTCCGGGCGCGCCGCGGAAAAAGTGAGTGCAATTTTAGTTTTTTCTGAATCCAGACAATGTCAAACTAAGACATTTCGACACCCTGCATGGTAAAAACGGAGAAACCACTTGTTTTGCTTCAACAGCGAGCAACTAGTCCAGCAGTAAATAAGCAGATGTTAAAAAAGCATGTTCTTGAACATTCATGGCACTTACCTCGTTTCAGAATCACGGTGTCATGTAAAAATCACGTAAACGCCACGAGCACGCACGGTGAATAAATTCGCAAATGCTTTTCGTGCTCCAACGTCAGGACAGCAACCTTTCTGGCAGCCAAGAACAAAGAATTGCACTCCTCGGAATTACTACATCGGCTCGCACACGGCACGTACCTCATAAAGCACGCTGACAGGTTAACGTGGGCTTCAAGTCTCTTTATTACGTCTACATTTTGGGGCAATATATAAAAAGTGGGTGCAGGTATAAAGAAACATATATCCAAAAATATTATTAGTTAAATATGGTAGTTATCCAGTTCTAAAATATGGATGGGCAGGTGCTTGCAGAAAATCGGTGTGACAGGCCGTTATATTTTAAGGCGGATCGAATAAATAATGATGCAGCAAACATTGTAGTATGAGCATGTAGACGGGCAACTTACAAGGGATGACCAGTGCTGAGTGAACTGCGTGCCGGAGTGCTTATGTAGGGCGGAATACGAAGTGAAAGCTTGTCCTGAATATTAACTGCTTAGGTGCTCCAAAAGAGTGGCATATTCCTGATTGTTGGCAGGAGTCCAGTGTAGCGTCGAAAGCTGCCCCGCCTATGCCGTGCGGGGAGAAAAACGCTTATAGGCGAACACAGAAGAGAGTGCGGAGGCAGTCGTCTGGGCATGAGAAATGAGATGGGAGCAATTTAGAGTCGAAGAGCATAGATGGTAGAGCACATTAAGAAAGAGGCGCGAGAAGCAAGCGTGAAAGTTAATTTGGGGTGGCTATTGATTTGCAGTGCAGAGGTTGCAAACTACACGGCCTCAAGGCAATCACGTTCAGGGCCTAACCGGAGCAGGTGGAAACATAATAATTTGCGCCTTTTAATTCCAATCGCATAGTTTCTCTTGTGTATGATATTGTGGGGGCCCTATGTGTATATGTCTTTAAAGCGGTTTCCGGTAATGAAAAGCAACTCGAAATTTTTATAGCAATCGGCTCCTTAGCATGTTCTGACTCTCATAATTTTTATATCGTATGTTGAGTATAGTAGAAACAAGTAACACTCAACCCCGCGATAGAAGCTCACATAGTTTGTAGCCCTCGATCGAATTCAGTGTGGGCCCCTGGGCTGCTCAGAACATATTTCTGGAGTATTCGCTTGCATCGTCGCAAATGTAGCTGGCCGTTTTGGGAATCACGATTACTTATATCCTATCCAGCTGTTACAAACCTACTGGCAGCTTTTAACATAAAATAATTGGATATATTGAAGATAATACCACCGTGTTAAAGGTGCCTTAAGACAGCAATACTTAAATCCTGGACAAAACGTTCACAATGCATTCTACGCTTTACCTTACACTACAGAGCTTGAAGTCCTTTCCGTCTTAAAGGTACGCTGTATGATGCGTCCTACGTTTGCTTTTGCCTTGCAAAACTGTGTTCCACTTTCAGGTATTGTGAACGAGAAATTGATTCATTCCTGATTGAGAGCTGTATCATCAATGTAGCGCCTCGCTAAAACAAAATTAGAGAGGAAAAGAATTATGTAGTTCATCGCGACGCGCTCGTATCAAGTGAGTCTCTTCTTACGCGTTGTGTGCGAGCATTGTTTTCAGTGCGGCTCCTTACAAACGGCCGCAAAAAAATCATCTCTGGTTTTAAAGCAGCCAGTACAATAAGTAGAACTTTTTGCTGGGCTAGTTGGTGCATGTCACTAAGAAAAGAAGCGCCAACAAAGACAATATGTAAGAAGTGACACGGACAAGCGCTTGTCCGTGTCACTTCTTACGTATTGTGTTTGTTGGCGCTTCTTTTCTTAGTACAATAAGCTTCACAAATTACGCGCCAACCTCCAAGCACATCCTTAGTAAGTAAGAATTCTTGCGAAAATTTAGGTGAGCACGAATTACCAAGCACAACTGAAATTACTCGCATATTTGTGCTTCGAGAAAAGGGCAGCTTATGGCTTTTCTTCTTATGATTCCGTGAAGGGTGATCATTGTTCTATGTGATCTGCTCTTCGTGCGCGACATTTGTTTACAGCATTCACCAGCGACTTCTAACAGCGTGTTCAGACTGTTCAGAACACAATGCAGATAGTGTCTCACGCCTGAACTTTACGCATCAGACCCGTTTGCTGAGGTGAAAGTCCTTATCAAGAAGATGCACCACGTCGGCGTCGAAAAAACCTGGCATTTCCACTCAGAATGGCGCCTAAAAGTCATTGCTCAACTCCATATCACGTGTGCTATTGACGTCATTTGCAATCTTAGTTGACAGAGAAACATCCATGAAGTGTTCTGAGAATAGAGCACTGTCTTGGAAGTGTAGCACATGCACCTTGTGACTAAATCTAGGTGGACAAGATAAATGGTTCATTCGCCTTTATTTTTATATTTTACGTGCAGTAATCGGGAAAGTGTACGCCAATGTGAGGGGCTCATGACAAGAAGGTCAGAGGCTTAGACTGTAACTTCATGCAAGCATGCAGTTGTTTATTTCTCGTTTTTTTACTGCAATGCTTTCACCACTTTCTAAATGTGTAGGCTTTGTCAAAAATATGGACTCCAAGAAGTTGGGTTCTGGGCCTTATTGTGCTGCTTGTTATGCTTCAGCACAGTTCCGGATCTCCTAAAGGTAGAACGAACTCTCATTCTCTTGCATATCAAAGTTAAAAGTTCCGCGGATGCAACAATAGCCCTTTACTGAATGAAGAAACATGTCACAAATACAATTTAGTTTTTACAAAGGATGTACTTCTTAATGTATATTTGAATTCAAAACGGTGCGTTTAAGTTCATTAGAAAGGATGAATAACGTAGCAGACACACACGCGTGGTGCAGAAGATAGTTTCCGTGTTTGCGTATTTGGCCGGCATGTATACCGTTCTGGCGTGTTTGTTCTGTTTTGTCTTCCAGGAAACATGAGACTTAGCCGTGGCCAGAATGCAATCTGGTAGTGAAATTCTCGAGGCCCTCTGCATAGCAAACGTACGAATCAATTATGTCAGCGCACCATATGTAACCCCATTAACAAAAGAGCTTTCGTATGTAGCAAGCGCCTAGGGTGCATCATGTTTGTGACAGCATGACTACTCGTGTACTCCTTTATGCCGGAGGCCCTTAAAGACTCACCGTTGTCCATCCTTCTGCCCGTCCGTCCACGAATCTGTCACACTATAGCTGTCAATCAAATGACATCAACTCGTTGAGAAAAAAATTCTTGTGCACGGCGGGATTCGAACCACCATCCTGCCGTTCCGCAGCAGAGCGTGTTAACGACTACGGTACTTCCTGCCAATACAAACGTAGCTCTCTAGCCCGTTATACTTTTTGGCACGGGCAGGGGCACTATATTTTTCGTTCTCTTTATCGCCCCACAATAATTTTTGCCTAGCGTAAGGGCAGAGCAATATTTTTTCTTTAGCCCAATCTAACCTCTGTCTAGTGTAAGACCGTGTGGGCAGGACAATGGTTTTTTTTTGAAGCGATGTTTATTGCCTCAAGGCAAAAAAACTCTGAAGTGACAGATGAGTAAGATGCTTAAATAAACGAAAAAAGTTTAGCTGATCTCTTCAGCTCAATCTAACCTCTGTCTACCGTAAAGTTGAAGCCTTTAATACGTCAGTGGTAAAGGCGGCGGCCTATTATTCTTAAACTTTTTAGGCTGTCCCAACATAATACAGAGAGATGGTTTATTGACGGGAAAGGCATAGAGGTTGGCCTGAAAAATAAGTATCTGGCCTACTACTCTACACTAGGGAACGGGAAGAGGAGAAAAAAGAGGGTCACAATGGGGGATAATGATGATGGGAGGAGGCAGATGAAAAATAGATTAAAAAATTAAAAAAAGAACAAGTCCCAATTTCTAACATCACAAACGCGAGGCAAGGTCCGTGTCGCTTAAAAAGCGTGAGAGCGCTCGCGTTGCCTGTATGGTTTTCAAACTATCTGGCCAAGCTCCGAGGATCAAATCCTCCGAAAGGAGCCTTGTGTCCATAGAATTCAAAGCGGATGCGAGCATGAGTCTTTCACGTGCATATGCTGTACACGCCACTAAAACATGTTCTATAGTCTCTAGCACGCCACATGTGGTACAGTCCGGGGAGTCCGCTTGTCTTATTAAGTGCAAGTATTTACGCGTGAAGGCGACGTTTAAACGTAATCTATGGATTGTGCATGCAATCGGGCGTGATATTCCGCGAGGAGCAGAAAAGGTCATCGCCGGATCTAGCCGTTTAAGGCGGATATGTCGAGTGTCAGGCACACCCAGTCATTAGCCATCGCACTCCTCATTGATTCCGAAAGGAGACAAGTGGTGTCCGGCCTAGAGAACGGCACAGCTGTACGCAGGCCACTGCTGAAGGCACTCCTTGCTTCAGTGTCGGCGGTCTCATTTCCATCGAGTCCGCAGTGTCCAGGGATCCACTGGAACACTATACGGTGGACTTTTTCGTGAGAAAATGACCGGAGACTAATGATATCAAGACCCAGAGTTTGGTAGGCGGTCTGGCGTAGGAAGCATCCCAAAATTTGTAGCGCATGCAGGTTTACAGTTAGTGAAAATACACCACTCCTGAGGCGGTTCTCCGCACATGTGGCGAATTGCTTCCGCAAGGCCCCCAAGCTCTGCAGCGGTTGAAGTAGACTTGTGTCCTAAAATGAATCTGCGGGTCGTCTGCTGCGCGGGGATTACGAAAGCTGCTGTTGATGCCTTTGGTGACGCAGATCCATCCGTGTATACGTGCACACTGTTTTGGTATTCTGACCACATGTAGGCAAGCGCAAGTTGCTTCAGTCCGCTAACCGGCATCATAGATTTCTGGATTATTCCAGGGACATGCAGGCATACTGAATGCTGAGCCATCACCAATGGTGGCTGCAAGGAATGATGCGGCAGGGCATAGTCGGATGGCAATTCGGATCGATGGAAGCGAAGTGCACGTGCAAAACTCCTGTCCGGTCGCCCATCAAAAATCTCCGTCAGCGGATGACAGCGGTGCCGTGTAAGCGCGCGTAAATGTGCACGAAGTGGTTCGTGTGACAGGTAGATCGATATTAAGAACACATGAGATTCCTCAATCGTGCCCCTGTTCCAGGCACAACGTGGTAATCCGAGGAATATCTTGAGCGCCTATGCTTCGACACTCTCTAATGTCCGCAAGCAGGAAATGCTCATGGTACCAACCTATTAGATGTCTAGCGTAAATTAAGCCCGTTATACTTAGTGGCACTGGCAGGAACACTTAATCTTTCGTTCTTTCTATAGTCCCACAATTATTTTTGTCTAGCGTTAAGAAAGCCCCTAATACTTAGCGGCACGGGCAGGGACACATTCTTTTTCAGGCTTTTTACAGTCCCACAATAGTTTTTTTGTCTAGCGTAAGGACGTTAGAGAGTGTTTGCAGAAAGGCGCCGAATCAGACGGATGCCTCCTAAACGTCCTCCAGTGTATCCAGCATTTGAGATTCGCAAACAGTTGTGTACTTAATCAACATCTTAACTACACATCAGCGACACAAAGCAGCAACACCGCGCTAAAGGCTTTCGACTCACCGCACTTTAGGTCAACAAAGCGACCCCCTGAATTTTCAATGTCATAAACCCCTTTTTTGTGCGAAATAAACGAATGGACGATTATCATTGGTTCTTTGGGCACATCTTTTTCTTTCGTTTCTCGTTTTACAAGCGCTGGGAGCTATATTTACAAAAGACCTATATTCATCTATCCCATCTTTCCTCCTTTACAATTCAAGTGCGGTTTTACCCTTGTTGCCACTTTCGTTCACTGAGCTTAACAAGTTCACTTTCGCTTTCAGTTCAGTTTTCACTTTTTAACCGGTGTTCGGATTCAGTGTTCACGGATGGCAGTTCTTCGGATAGCGTTAATGGGTTAGTGTAATAGGGAATACAGTAACATCAGTTAATAGAAATGAAACGCACAAAACCATGAAAAGCAGGTGAGAAAACAAGTTATGGAGAGTGTAGAATATGGAGGTATGTTTATGGTGAGTGGAATACAATACGAGACGCGTGCGCCGTATCTGCAGCGGTTTCTGTGGAACAACTAAACGACTCCACGGGCATAGAACTCGTACAGGTTGCAATCAACACATAACTATTTTGTTCAAATGTACCTTAGACCAACTGTCTTGGTAATTAACAAACTCATATTAGGTTTCCGCAAGTGAGCGAATACATCTGCTTAATATCCAGCAAACAAGGCATACAGCACTCATTTCAAGAAAGCTTTCTTGACAAGGTCAACCTTATATGCCAGAAGATGAAATATAACCAAAAGCCACAAAATTCAGTATCGCAATACACTGTCCCAAAAAGCATGCGCAGATTCTTTTCATATTCGCACAGAGCAGAGTAATTTCATGGAATACGACCAGCGGGCGTCTTTACGAAGCTATGGGCACACATAAAACAAGTGGGCATTCAGGGACAAGCTGGCGTCGAAAGAAAAAACTCCTAAGTATTTTTCTTGGACCTTTTGAAATCCAACAGTGAGTAAGTGCGTTTTTAATTACGTGCAGACGTCACAGCATGCGACGATTTTCCGGCGCACACGCGGAAAAGGTAACTTGCACTAAATAGCAGAAAATTCCCGCCGCGAATTTGGTTATAGGCAGTGTGTTGTGCTTGCAGCTTCTGGCCGCAGGCTTGCCTTCTTCGGTGCTTGTGGGGGGTGCCAAAACACTCCTAAAGAAATTTGGCCAAAAACGGAAGGTGGCTAAAACTAAAATCGTGAAGACGAAACTTGAGGTAATGTCTTTTATTCATGAGGATTCGCATAACCTCAAAACATTGGCCAGCAGGCATAAAGCGCTACTTGCCCTCTCAGCGCCAGCGAAGCTAGCGAAGCTCTGACCCAGCATCTGCGCTGATGGTGGGCGCGGTTAAAAAATGCAACATGAAGAAGGCTTCGTCAGTTGTGCCTTAGGAGTGCTGTACACGATTCTTCTCTCCTGCGGAACGTGCTGTCTCGGGCGGACGGGGCCTGAACGACTGGTTAAGAGAGCTTGGGCGAAGCGTAAAACAACGAGATAGGCTTGCGAATTTTATTTCGTAATTTATTGAATGCAAGTGCGTGCCATGCTTTCAACAAGCAGAGATTCTGGGCAGAGGTAGTAGTGCTAATTCCAGACTATTGCTCGAGGCCTTCCACATACACAAAAAGCCGGACCAATGCGTCATCGATGCTCGATCTTGTTTTACTCTGCCGAGCAAGATTTTCTGCTGCAGTGTACAGAAAAGAGCTTAATCCCTTTGGCCCTTCTCTGGTTTACTGGCTGCTGTTGTTTGATGCTTTTTGTTCGCTCAAATCATGTTCATATCAGTAACATTCATTATTACTTGTTACCTGTTTCTCAGTTAGACACAGAGTGAAAGTAGGGAAGAGTGTGAGCCATGACAATAGTATATTTACTGTCGGCACCGCCCCATTCTGTCCATGTGATGTGATAGTGCCTATAAATGACATCCCTGGAGAAAAAATAAACCAGTTCTTAGTTGCGTTCTTCGTTGTGTTGTCCTCTCTCTGTGATCTCCCTAATAGAGCTTCATCCAGTTTTCAAACACGGGTTCTGTGCTCTATGTGCCAAGTGTGTGTCTGTATGGCTTTTACGCTTGATTGACAAAAACAACATACCAAACACTCCAAACAAGCGGCTAGAGGCTACCCTCTTATTTTTTCAGCGTACTCCTTACACATTATAACCTAGACGTCATGGCTCCATCACAATTTCTTTTCGAATCAAAGAAAAAACGATTTGGTGCTCACAACATCATAATATATTGCAGCCCTGAACTAAGTGTTTACGTGCATTCGGTGAAGTTTGCATACTGGCGTGATGCTTCATTGCATTTTTTTTTGTTTCTGCTGAAAGCCGCACGAACGGCGTAATATCAGTTTTAATTTGCAAAGGCACAGGCGACTACGTTTCATTGGCAGGCTTTTAGACGTACGCAACTTCTGCACTGTTTAATATTTTCATAGGTGTTTTCCGCGCCTTACCTTTATGATGCATGCGTAGTGTTTCAATTGAGCGTGACCGGGAGAGGTGGTGCTTCTGTACAACGACCACAGTCGATGAAACTTGCTGCTCTCATCGCTGTAGAGTGTTTTCTGTTGAGGGCACATTTTTACGCCAATAAACAGTTTTCTTCAAAGGCCCACAGCTGACGTTTTCCTGGCGCGACTGTCGTTAACACCACGTGTAAAGCTTCAGCGTCCAGTTGTGATTACATAGAGATCAATTGCTTATGAAGTTTTTATAGACAGAAAATAATTACGGCGAGCAGTTGAGATGTTTACGGGCTTTGAATGCGGCAACATTGTCTAATGGTGAGCTCTGTTGAAAAGTTCATTAAAGATGCCTTCATTTTTTACGACACAGCTACTCATTAGCATACAGTGGTAAGTAAACGCATACATTAAATTCACCTTTATTCGACATGGAGTGATATATTGCATTACTGTAATAAATATCATGTTGAAGAAAGCGACTTTGTGGCCTTTGGGTTGAGTGCTTGGCTCGCAAGCTGAAGGCTTTAGATTCTGTTCCACGAACCTTCAGAAAAGATTTTATGATTTTCTCTTTGCTATAGACTACGTCACTGTAGTATGGTTTACTGCCGATTTCATGCGAGAGCATGTTGATGTCACTGAGGAATTTTGTGCCCTGGACAGTGAAAGGCGGCGCACGGCGGCTTTTGCGCTAATGGGACATGTAATGCTTTCGCATTATTATACAAGCGAATACGCGCCAAAGACCCAGCGTTCCAAACATCCGCAAAGCACTCTAGCTTCTTTCGTTATTTTCTTAATTCGGCTTCCTAGCCTCTACTAGTTGCTGCTAGCCTTCTAATGTCAGGCGTAACGACCAACTTCAAAAGCTTTTTCTAGACAAGAACTAGCATGAATAAGACAACGGCAGTGACAACGAGTAGTACTCCACCTGTTGCGGCAAACAGCAGAAAGACGTTTATACTGGTTCTGGAATTGAACGGTGCTGGTCAACGCTAAAAAAGGAAAGTAATATTTTCAAACGGCAAGAGTGACAGAGCTACACTCTTGGGATTTGCATAACGAAAAACCTTCATAGTCACCACAAGCCTATAATTTCCCGCATGCAGACAGCTCCCGCTCTTAACAAAACCACGGCTGCTGTACCAAATAAAGCCTCATGGTTCATGTAAAGAATCTTTTTAGCGCGAAAAATTCACAGTGATTCAGGGCAAATGGAAGCTTCATTATGGATATTCCTTAGTACACTTGTATCAAGGCGATGTATGAAATGTGCAGACGGAATCTAATGAAGTTGAAATCAGCGAGGTATAACAAGCATGTGTATATCACAAAAGGGAGACACACGAATTGATGATTTGTTGGCTAACACAAGCTGGAGATTTTTCATCAAGAGTGTTCTTCTATATAGAGGAGGGGATGAGGGTGCTCTGATGAGCCAGAAAAATTCAGCCAACCAGCATCACGTGGACATGCTTTTCTCTGCGCCTAATAACGACAAATGATTGGAGCTGTTTTTCAGGAGAACCGATGAGAAGAAAGTCATTCAAGAAAACACAAGAGTCAAGTACGTAACAAATTTGTTAAGTGTCTTAGCATGTCGTTTACATCTTCCCGGGAACTGTCGACCTCTGCTAGGGAAAGTAGCGGGCAAACACTCTTTTAAAGAACACTAATATGCTGCAATATCTACCCCACTCACTCATCTTAAATCTTTTCAAGAGCTAGCCCGTCCTAATAGGCATTTAAAATATTATGTTTTAAACTCTCCTAAATAGAACAGAAACCTTTAGTGAAGTTCAACCTATAATAACAAAAGAAAATATGGGCGTCAGCCAATGCTTGATGGATTTGAACAGAAATTCATTTCATAAGCATGCTACCCCTGAGCAATACATGCAAAAGTTGTGTGAATGAATTGCGAGTATTGCTGGCTTGCGGGCTCTGAAATGATATTTTTTCAAGTTCAGTTGAAGACCTGCGCGTGTGAGGCAGGTCAGGACCTGGCGGAAACGACTCAGATATGCTGCAGAATGAGAGGAAAAGACGACGACATCGTCCAGCTAACACAAACAGATATGCCGCTTGAGGCCACACAGTTCGTAGTACATCATTCTTTCGAACGTCACTGAGGAGTTGCAGAGGCCGAATGTCATAACGTTGAGTTCGTAGAGTCCGTTGGGGGAGACAAAGGCGGTCTTCGCGCGATCAACCGCAGCCTAGAGTAGCTGCTTATACCAAAGCGCAAATCAAGGGAGGAAAAGAATTCTCCTGCTTGGAAATAGGCTAATTTATTGTCGATGCGTGGTAGCGGATACACATCCCTACGCGTAATTTTGTTTACGCGGCGATAGTCCACACAGAACCGAATGAACCCACCCTTCTTCTACGCAAGGACAAAAGGAGGCGACCAGGGACTGCAGGATTGCTGAACAGCACCACGGTGTAGCTTGCCGTCGACCAGTTTGGCAATGGCACGGCGCTCTGTATGTGAGAAAGGTACGGACGCTGGTGGAGAAGAGTTTGATTGTCAGTGTCGATGTGGTGGGGAACAGTACGTCGCCCGGCCCAAGATAGCTTTAGGCGTGTTAAACGAGCAGCAGAAATTGTGCAGCAGGTAACAAAGCTGCTCGCGGAGACGTGGTTCATGGGCTCTGGCAACAGGACGGTTGAAAATAACGCGCTGAAGCGGGTAGGAAGCCATGCGAATAGGGGCCAAGGCGTCAACTTGGCAAGCAGTGAAGTGTGCTACTTGCGTCGAAGTCAGAGTAGGTACACGGCCGTATGCGGCCCACACACTCCTCACGAAGAAATCTGGTGGCATAGGACAGAGTATTGGTCATCAGAACTGTGCTGGAATCATTGCACAAATAAAGCACGGCGAACGTCAGCTATACGTGCCTGCGGTGGGAAACAACTTCGGAAGGCAAAAATAGAACGGCGGCGTCGGTGGCAGAAGCGGCACTGAGAGGAAAGAGAACAGCGCTGACGGGTGGCATAATGGTGTCATGAGCAACGAGAAGTTTGGTAGCAGCACGAGTACCCGTCTCGTCAAGCACAGTAGCAGGTGGTGGAACACACGGCACAGAGAGTTCGACCTGTGGATGGGCACAGTCAAACAGGGCATGATGTTGGGACAGAATACAACAGCCCACAATGCCGGCATGATCACAAGGGGGGAGAACGACGAATTCAATGAAATACAGACTGTGGGCAATTACTACTCGGGCGCTGCAGACAGCAGTTGCCTGGAGACGCTGAGCGTTGGCGGTACGCAGCGACAGGCCGGAAAGGGGCGTCGTCACTTTGTAGAGCGACAGAGTTTTTGCCAAATTAAGATACGGCGACACCAGTGTCTACGAACGCAAGTGTAGAAACGCCTTCAACGATAGCGACAGTAATGTTCGCGGGGAAAAGATGAGGAGATTGAAGTTAGGACAAGGATGTTCGGACAAGTACAGAGTTCTTGCCTCGTGAACTGCGGCGGTCAGTATCCCGGCTCGGCATAGGGTAGTCGGAGCTGCATGGGGGAAATGGAGTGGCGATGAGCTGAAGGTAACCGACGAGACAGGAGAGGCCTCATGTTAAAAAGTCGGCCGGTGGAACTTGTAACTCAGGTGCTGAATAAGACGTCGAAGGTAGTGGAGTGACGAAGAGCAGTATGGGGTTCCGGAAACAAAGCAAATCGGGCGTTTGTCCTATTTTCACCATAGAGCTGCAGGCTAGTAAGCAGGACGAGCAAAAGTGCTTGGCGAGCGTATACCAGCGGCGAAGCACACGCACATGCCTGGTACGGGGCTGGGCTAGCTACGGCTTCAGCATAGCTGCGAGGTGCCGCCAGGACGGGGTGCGGTGCGAAGGCGTCGGAGTAGGTCAGCAATTCAGCGGCCGGGCCAGGTGTAGCGAAGGCAGCCTCAGCAACAGGCAACAAGGCAGCGACAAGAGGTGGAGGATGGCTGAATGGGAGAGCTCCTGAGACCTGCCGCGTTAGTTCGTGTCTGAAACGCGGCGTAAGGAATGCTGTTGCTTCCGCTGGACAGGGTAGCAGAGACAGCTGACGGGCGACCCCCTAGAGCCCACACTTCTTGATATCGGTGGAGAGGCAAGAGGGTTCGGTGTTCGTGGCCAATCCTGCGTGCGTGCAACGTTTCATCCTGGTGGTGATCTAAAACACGCTGCTTGTGCACCTCGTTGAAGCTCTGGCAGAGTTCATAAACCGACGGAATGGTAGTCGGGCTCTTAGCGATGAACATGTTGAATGCGCCATCATCGATATCCTTGAAGATGTTCCGAATGTTACCTTCTTCAGCCACAATCGAGGCTAATGCGGTTGCATAAATCCACGACGTCCTTGATGTGACCTGTGAAGCTTTATCCAGCATGTTGCGCGCGCGATCGTAGACGCTGATCATCACGAAGTGTGCGAATGGCAGGGCGGCCGAAGATCTTAGCAAAGCTGGTCTTGAATGCGTGCCAGGTGGTGATGTCGGACTCGTGGTTCTAATGCTACAGATTGGCGACGTCACTTAAGTAGAATATCACGTTGTTCAGCTTGTGAGCGTCATCACACTTGTTGTGCCGGCTCACCTTTTCTAGTATGACAGTCCTCGACATCATGGTCGCTGCTGCCGCTGAAGATAGCGGAAGACTTGCAGACGCAAGACGGCAGGGAAGGTGACAGGCGGAAGCAGGGCGGGGGTCTGCTGACTCGTCTCCACCACTCGAACGGATACCGTGCGACCATCACAAGGGCAGTGGCGACTTCCACTCCAGTTTTGCTCTCGTACTTGAAAGTGGCGCTGGTGATCTCCCGATGAATGGTGCACCACTGAGGCTACTGCTGCTCTTATTTCTGAATAAATGAAAGCGTCTACGTGAAATTAAAGCTCTGGCACTTGCTTCCCTGCTCCCCTTGTGTAGTTCTGGGTTGATGTCCCGGGGAAGTGACTGGATCGAGAATGATCGACAGTGCTGATGCCTATTTTCTGAATTTTTCGAATGCTGTCAGCGCAGGACAGCCTGGCGAGCAGGGTCGTGCCCGTTTCGGAATAGAGTAAGCGCTCCTGTGCAATCAGGAGCACCTTCTGGTATTCGGCGAAGGTTAATGCCTTATTCAATTAACTCCTGACGGGAGGTGCATATGGATGGCCCGGGAACCGTCTTAGAGGCTAACATTAATCATAATAATCATCAACATTATAAGCCTGACTACTCCCTCTGCAAGGTAAATGCATATCCCTTGCATCTAAAATTAACCCTGTCCTTTGCCAGCCGCGCCCACCGTATGCTCGCAAAATTGTTAATCTAATCAGACCACCTAACCTTCTGCCGCCCCCTGCTACGGTTGCCTTTTTTTGGCATCCACTCCGTTAGCCTTAAGGACCAGCGGTCATCTTGCTTTCGTATAACATGCCGTGTCCAAGCCCATTAATGCCTTCCTCTTAATTACTACTAGGATATCATTAACCAGCGTTTGCTAGGGATCGCTATAGAAGACCCTCCCGACAACAATAGCTGTCCCCAGTCAGAAAGTGTGTCTTTCTCTGTGTCCCCTTATCCTGTTTAACAGACAATTCAAGGGAAATGAAAGGCTCGTTATGAGTCTACGGCTTACAGAGGAAGGAAGCCAAATGTCACCGAAACCAAGCAGCATAGCGGAAGATTTCGATTTTTTTAAACTAATATTTTTGCGTTTACCAGTGAGAACTTAAGTGTACAAAATTTATTGTTTTATGTTAAAGTATTTTAAAGTGTATGAAAAAACGACCACATGCCACCGCTGACATCTGAAGCCACGACCTCCGAATATCTCGTCCCGTGCTCTACCAACTTAGCTACCGTGGTGGCTGTACAACATTGTACTTTCCGGTGTATTTATGAAGCGTGCGACCTGACATTGAGAGTGTTTACAGTGCCGCCTTCGTCCATAGCGGCGGGTGTACCACGTCCTGCATTAAGAACGGTGGTCCTAGCCTACGACCTCGGATTTTGCGCCCGGTGCTCTACCAACCAAGCTATGGCGGCAGCGGTCCAGTTTTTTTTATTTCGAATGTATTTATATTTTATGTAACCTAACTTTGAGAGTGCCAGGGGGTGCCTTTACTAGGCATCGAGACTGTCTACTCGCAGCTTTCCCACTTCGGTCATGGCTGTACTTTCTGAGAGGAAGAAATTTGCGCACTCGTGAATCCGTCTTCGCCTATATAGGGTGCTCAGGCGAATTAGTATATCTTCGTGGCTAACGTCTTCGAAGGCGTCCTTGAGATTGACCGCCACAATGACTTTGTCCCAACGTTGGGAAATTTGTCTGCACCTTTTATATGACCAGTACTAGTTTGCCTAGTGTATAGAGGGGTGGAAGCAACCTAAGCATCAAATAGGGTAGAAGGTCGATTCGCTTTCGGCAGTCTTATAGTCTTGTTTGGACTACTCGTTGAAACAGCTTCTCCAGGCACGAAGTGAGAGAAATGAGTCTCAAATGTTCCAGCCAAGGTAGTTTTCCTATCTTTGGTATCTGGATGATATACGCTTCCATCTACTCTTGGGGTACGATCCCGGTCTTCCATAAGTAGTTGAAATATTCTGCTATATTGGAGTCTTGTTTACAGCCCAAGTTCTTTTGAGATTTTGCGTCTAATCTGCACACTTCTCGTGTTCTTAGGTTCTCAAGGCGAGACTTTCGTTACCCAAAACCCCAGAAACACCGTAACAAAACTCATCAGATAGTTCCGCTGGAAAAGAATAAGTGGTGGGAAAAAATGAGAAGAGCTCGACGCGTACGATACTGTATTCCATGAAAACTGCTTTATTTATAGACCTCTTTTTCTATTTTCTTCATCGCACTAGAATGTCTCAACAAGATCAATGTGTAACCGATAGACATTTTTCAACTTCTTTTTATGCATAGATCCCCCAGTGTTTTTTTTCTTTCTGGGGGGGGGGGGGGCGGGTTATGGGTTAAGCAGTTTAATTGATTTTGTTCCCATGATGATGAAAGGCACGCTGGACCAAAACAAAACCATTTGAAAGTTATGGGATGCAAAATCCATGTTCACAAGTATCTGAAACAAAAAACAAATTTAATTTCATTATAATGCTGGTTCATCATTTTACTCTTCCGCAACAAGCACATAAAAAGTAGATTATGACATAAATATGTTTAGGCAATTAGTAAGTCCTCGGATGACAGCAAGGCCAGCCAAAACTGTCACTATGCAAGATTCTCTACGTAACGCAGATAAAAACATATGACTGCAGGTTTATTCTATTGAACCACTCTTGGGTTACCACTGCTGTGAATCGTGTTACTATACTTAGCATTCTTTGCATATGCAGGAAAAGAAATCAGCATTAATGTTGTTCTAAGATTTGCTTTGGGTAGTTGTGAACTTATTGTTACGAAGCCCTTATTCGCGGCCGGCCTTGAACGAGCATGGCATTTCATGGTTCAATCAGTTGGAAGGGCTACCAAAACCGCTTTCTTAAACATTCGAAAACTTGACTCCGTAAAAAAAATAATATCGCCAAAACACCAGGCTATCAGTGTCTCATTCTATGCCTTAAGCCTACCGCGCTGTGCTTACAGCTTCCATAAGACTTCAAGTTGACATGAAAAAAAGATTTTTATTCAACTTTAAGCTCGACATATTAAGGAAGTCAACTTTATCGAAACAAAGGAGAGCATAGCAAAAAAGTTGCAATTTGTGCTGTTGATAATCAAAATTAGTAGAGTAAGGATATTATTACGAAACATAATTTATAAGATACTAGATGAAAAAAATTGTCCCTCCCATCTACGCTCTTTATGCGGCTGGACAGCAGAGCTGTACAACGACACCCAAGCACCCATTGCGACGTCAATTGAAAATTCACACACGTGGCGCTGCAAAGAGTGAAACCAGCTACAATTGAAAGGTACTTGAACTGTATGCCTGATTTGAAAGGAGTATGCTGTCTGCATTCAATTTTAGCCTGGCGTTTTTTGCTTACGACAACCACACGAAAACCGCCACCGTAATATTTACCGGGAAACACAGGCGGGGAGCAGGAACGTGCTTCGCACTGTTTGTAGCCGCCGTTATCATACATTATGTGGTTTGCACTTCACACAAGGGCTTCGAATGACGCCAACCCCTTAC